>CAUYQU010060253.1:0-18722 GCA_963574635.1 Cheracebus regulus
TGTGGCTCCTTCGCCGGGAATCTCCCAGTCTGTGGGCATCAAAAATTCGTCTGCAATTGCGGCATCCACTTGCTCTCTGCGCTTTCACTGGGAGCTACAATCCTGAGCTGCTGCTACACGGCCATCTTGGATCTCTCTCCCCATCTAAGTGTTTTCTTAGTGCTGTCATTATGGAAGGTGTGGCCAGCAGTAGAGGGTGGGGCCGGTCACTTGATACCACCACCCCCTTTAATACATGCTCTTCAGACTGACTTAAAGCCACCAAGTGTTGATGGAGCTGCTGTTTGCCCAGCACCAGGGAGAACAAACATTCATTAAATGCAAACTACAAATATTCATTAAAATGTTCATTAAATGCCTGCAGTAGGCCAGGCATTGAGCTTTGCTCATATTTACTAGTAGCTTTATCTAAATTTCATGTAAATTCCATGCTACTCTGTGAGGCAGGTAATTCTTAGCTCCCCTTTATAAATGAACATGCCGGTTGCAGGGATTTAATAACATGCCCAAGCTTACTTCACAAGCAAAAGGCCAAGCAGGGTCTAAGCTGCTGCTCTTGCCTGACTACACCAGGCTGGGCTGGGTGCGTGTGTGTGTGTGTGTGTGTGTGTGTGTGTGTGTGTGTGTGTTGGGGAGGAAGGGACACTGGAAGCTTGTCATCTTGTTGGCAGACAGATCCTAATTACGTGGAATAAATGAGCAAGATGAGGCATATGTGTGGCAATAACAACAGCAAACATTTCTGGCTGGGCGCAGTGGCTCACACCTGTAATCCCAGTACTTTGGGAGGCTGAGGCAGGTGGATTACTTGAGGTCAGGAGTTCGAGACCAGTGGGGCCAACATGATAAAACCCCATCTCTACTAAAAATACAAAAAATATTAGCTGGACGTCACACACCTGTAAATGCTACTCGGGCGGTAAGGCATGAAAATCACTTGAACCTGGGAGATGGAGGCTGCAGTGAGCTGAGATCACACCATTGCACTCCAGCCTGGGCGACAGAGTGAGACTGTCTCAAAACCAAACCAAACAAACAAACAAAAAAAGAGCAAACATTTCTGTGGCACCTACCAGGGACTGTTCAAGTGCTTCACCAATATGAGCTAATCCCCATGGAGGGTATGGAGGCCCAGAGGAGTTGGGTAATTCTCCCAAAGGAATGCAGCTGGGAAATGTCAGAGTTGAGATTCAGACACTGAGTGTATCTTAAACACTTCATTGAGTGTCAAGATGACCAGCGAGCGGCACCAGCAGTGTGGACTGAGCAGGGCCTTCTCTTTGAGAGATTCGCTGCCTGCTTTCCCAGACTTGACCTCTTCTAACCTCCAAAGAGCTGTGAGGCAGTGGCCAGGCCTCAGTGTCACCCTCCTTGATAGATGAGGCAGACAGATGTCAAGTGGGTGCTCAGAATGACCCAGACCACACCCTAACTTCCTGTCTTTCTACTGCTGGGGCTTTCTAGAGGAAAAAAAAAAAAGTATCCAGCTGGGACTTTGAAGAGATGTTTGGTCAGAAGTATGTTGCCTGCAAATCTGGGACAAACAGATCCAGGATGGCAGTATCCTAAGAAATAGATCCAGGAAAGACAGTTCCTCTCCTGCAGTTCCATCTGCTCTGGCTACCAGTGGAGCTGGGAAAGTGATTTTTGTGACTATAAAAAAAAAAAGACACAGTGTAGGTTGGAGAGGAGGCTGGGTCCAGGTCCCAGGAGAATTTCCTGGTGTCCTGGGCACAGGCCTTCTGCTCTGCAGCCTGCCTGGCTCAGTCATGCGGGAGGAGAGGCCTTTGAAGTCACAGACTACCAATAAAATTGCAGCTGGCACCAGGAGCTTACAGGACTCCAGGCGTGAGATTTTACACCACTAAGGGGCTAAGCCAGCGCTGACAGGGCTTGGAATGTGCCCTGGACTCCCCTTTCTTCTGCAAAGAGCCACTAGGGTGCCTCAGACCCTGGCTACCCTGTCACCCAATCAATCAAGGCTGCAGCAGGAGCCCGTGAGTCACCACAGGGAAGCGAGCAGAGCAGCTTGCAGTGTGGACCTGAGCCTGAAGCACACGCAGAAACAGCCACAGTGCTGCAGGTTGTGAGCCCAGACTGGGCTGGGAGGGCAGAGGCAAGGCGAGGCTCTGTGACAGACGTGAGGCCAGCAGCAGGGGAGAGCAGTGAGGGTGGGAATGGTTGTGGGAAGAAGATCAAACGTGGCGGCCCTTTAGGTTTCAGTATGAACAAAGGCATGGAGGCTGGAATAAAGGAGGCACTGTCATTCTTCCTCCTCTCCCTCTTCTTTCTCCCTTTTCCCTTGTCCTCTACTTCCTCCTTTTCTCCATAGTCTTTAAACTACTCTTTACATCTGCCCCAGTGCTGGGGATGGTCCCATTTCTCCTCCTAAGGAGCTCAGGATCTCAAACAGGCAGCATCCTCAAGGATGGGCTTTGGACTAGGACCTGAAGAAAGGTGGTTGATGCCAAGAGAACCTGGCCAAGCACCATGACTGCCCAGAGTCATGAGCACAGTGGGAGCAGAGCTAACCTTTGGCATTATCCTCACCCCTGCCCAGAGTTTTCTCTGGGCACCCGCTCCCTTCCTCTTGGGAAGCAGCTGTTGATGCAGCTCTTCTGAGGCATTTGGTGATGGGTGGATTCACTCCCTTCAAGGATGGTGAATAGCAGGAGCCCCAGGGATTGAGCTGACTGGGGAGAGCCATTATCTGGATATTGTAGTCAGGAAAAGGAGCTGAAATAGAGAAAAAACAAACACATGGAAGGGCAAAGGAATGAGCAGGGAATGAGCCTGGAGGAGGTCTGAGGAGGTTCTGGGGATGGGTCTGTGGTTGGGGTCTTCACTATGGCACTCCCTCAGACCCCAACCCTAACCTAACTGAGCCAGGAGATCAGCAGAGTTTGTTTTCCTGACCCTGGTGATGTAGCAAGGAAACTGTCCACAACCAGCAAGAACTAGAAATTACAATACATTTGCATGCTACAGGCTAGTCCCACCAGCACAATGACAGTTTATAAATGTCATGGCAATGCCCAGAAATGACTTTATACGCTTCTGGGAACTGCTTGCCTTTTTTCCAGAAAGTTTGTGAATTATCCATCCCTTATTTAGCATGTAATTAGGAGTACATGTAAATGTAGCTAGCCAGCCATCCACCAGTGCTACTCCACCTGTGGGATAGCCCTGCTCTGTCTGTGGAGCAGCCATTTTGCTGTACGCTGTTGCTCAAATCAACTTGCTTCCTTTCACTGTTGGCTCATGCTTGAATTCTTTTCTGAATGAAGTCAAGAACCCTCCTGGACTAAGCCTCAGTGTTGGGGTTCACCTGCATTACCAGCTGTCCCATTTGGGGAGAGACAAAAGAGGAACCTCGTTAAGGCTTCCAGTGATGGAACAGGAGCTGTAATGGGGGAGTATGGAGTCTGCAGGGGCTGCGAGAGACTTGTGAGCAGGGAGCTTTTGCAATGTACCTGTACCCACAGGTCATGCTCCAAAGGCAGCCTGCGCATTTGCCCCTCCTCCTTACCCACCCCCTGCCATGTTGGTGTTTTATGAAGAATTGTCCTGACCAGGGAGATGATAGTACTAATTGGGGTCGATTCCTCCAAACTTGCAAAGCTGTTGTCAGTAGTATCGTCATTTGTTTTGGAAAAAGCAGACTCCTCCCTGCAGCTATATCACTAATGCAATAATATCAATAAGAGGAGGGCCAAGTGAGGAAAGGGTAGACTTAGGTCAGACCCACAACGAGAGCTGTTGCCTCAGCCGCCAGGGTTGGTGGGCCCAACTCATCGCGTCCTGTCTAGAACCATGGGGAAAAACACCATCATTCTGGTCAGGCACTGGGGAAATGGGGATGTAGGTTTTGTGTTGTTCTAAGGGAATACCCGAGACTGAGTAATTTATAAAGAATAGAGGCCTTTTTTTGGGGGGGGGGGGCTTATGGTTCTGCAAGCTTTGCAAGGATGGCACCAGCATCTGCTCAGCTTCTGGTGAGGCTTCAGGAGGCTTTTAGTCATTGCAGAAGGTAGAGGGGAGCAGACATGTCACATGCAAGAGAGAGAGCAAGAGAACTGCCAGCCTCCTTTAATCAACCAGCTCTTTCACAAACTAATAGAGTGAGAACTCACTCATTACCAAGAGGATTGTGCCGAGCTATTCATGAGAGATCTGCCCCCATGATCCAACATCTCCCACTACCCACCCCCTCCAACATTGGGGATCACATTTCAACATGAGGCTTGGAGGGAAAAAGTATCCAAACTATTTTGGGGGTCGGGGGGCATCATTCTACTTTATCCTGAGTGTTGAGCTTCCATATCTGTCATCAAATCAGCCTTAGACATCTCATTGGAATCTAATGAGGAACTGCTGAACCTACCTGCTATGTGCAGACACCTTAATACATGACGTGATTAATCAAGCCAAACCCATGTCTACTTTTCGCTAATTGTTGAGAAAGGCATTAAAATGTGGAGAAAAATCTCTCTCCAGGGATATTAAGCAGGAAATTATTAAGTGTGACTAATATGATAATGAGGCTGGCAATTTAAAAATGAAGTTTACAGAATGCACGCAGCCAAATGAAGCTTGTCACCCTCAAAGTGGCCATCATGCATTGGGATGTGCATATTTTGCTACATACTCTGTCTTGTTCCAAAAAGAATTTGAGGTACCAGTCAGTTAGGACTTAGATGTTGCTTAGTGACCTTTGTTGTATGTGGCAAAACATTTGATCACACCGTGTCTGACACTGAAGAGATCATCTGCTGCCTGAGGTTTGTGGTAACAGGGAAATGATGTCAGAGACTCAGATTCTTGGTGTGTGTTGGGTTACATCTTGTTTTTATGACATCCTGTAAGAATGTGGTGAAGTTAGGGTAGCATGAGCAAGTTTGCAAGAGCAGATGTGCTGCTGTCTTGCCTGCAGCCTGGAGTCTAAATTGACTGAGAGTTCAGTAATTTGGAGCCTTGCTGGACTGAAAAAGCCAACTGTTTCTGTACCTGAAACTGAAGCAGAGAGTAAGTGGTATTTGAGAAGTCATAGACTTAGCAGAGGAAAAAATCAGTGTTCTGCCAATACAGTGATGGGGAGCCTGCTGGTCTAGATGGGCTTAAGGGTGGCTGCCTTTCCACCCAGACCTATGCTTTCAGATGGCCTCAACATAGTTACCATTAAACTGCGAGCACTGGCAGAGCCCAGCAGGCAGTATGTGAAAAAATAGTTTGTAGGTTCAAAAATTGTGACTAGGCAAGAACTTTAGCAGTAGTGTTTTACATATAGAATGACCAGAAACAAAAGCATTTTAAACGTATTTGAAGAAATGATTTTATCAAAAGAACCATAATCTTGGCCTAAAAGAGCTTGTCCAATCCTTAAAACCACTCCTGGGCACCCAGTCCTGCAACAGCAGGACAGAACCTGCAAAAGCCAGGGAATCCTTCAAAGTCTTTATTCTCCGGTAACCACTCAGATGTGGCCCAGGAGGACAGTGGACATGAAGGCATTTCTGCTGGGGAGCAGAACGGGGGTTCCAACAGTAGAAGGAATTTTAGGCTGATTATTTTGGAAGCAAAAGCCCTATGTTAAGGGTATGCACGCTTCATGCAGAAAACATGGAGAACTGAGATTTATACCTCCCCACGGCAACCTCCCCTAAAACCCTGCTAATTCCTGTTATTCTATCATATTTGATGATTTTAGTATAAGCAGGCTTTTTGCTAGGAACATCTATTTACATATTTATTTGCTATAAGAGTTGATGATGTCATATTTGCTATTTTATATTCTGCTTTTTAAACTTAGCAATATATAATAAATATAACTTTTTATTAAATATTCTATGCGAGCATGATTTTAATGGTTGCATATTCAGATCTCATAAAGCTGGAAATTTAGACTTTTAGTTTTCTTATTTTGGGATAAATTTCTTCAAGTGGAAATACAGGGCCACAGGAACTGACATTTTTGTGATTTGATTCAGACATTGCTGTCCTCCAGACATGGTTTTGTTTTGTTTTGTTTTTACTAGTTTGTACTTCCTCTGGCAGTCTTTGAATGTTCCCATTTTCCCGCTCCTTCTACCACACTGGCTGCCACTCATTTTCATGTTGGGGATGATGTGGTCTGAGACCAGCACTGCTTCGACCTAAGATTTTCTTTCTTTTTTTTTTTTTGGTTTTAACCTTGGCTCTGGCCACACTGGAGGATGGTATACTTTTTCATATTCACACTGAAGACCTTCCTTCCATTATCTTCTTGCTGAACTGAATAGAAGCGAGAGTAACCATCCATGCGATGTTTCCAACCAGTATGGCCCAATGGGTGGGTTCCTTTGCCTTCTGGAGAAATCCTAGATGCTCCTCCAGGGCAAATGCCCTGAGAGAAGGGATGCCCTAGGGTCCTAGCACACATAGATGGGGAATCACCCAGCATACGGTCTTTAGGTGCTTATAAATGGAGGACGCGGCACCTTTCCTAATAAACAGAATTCTCCAGGACTTCCAGGTCACTCCCACCTACCCTGCTGACCTGCTGTTATCATCAATAGAGATTTCTGATTACAAAAGTCCTTGTTTTTTGTGGACATTTTAAAAAATGGAAGTATGAAAAAGAAAATTAGTCATATATAGCCTCCAGGAAAAAAAAAACACCTCACTATTGACATTTTGGTGTATACGTGCACAGAATTTTCTCCTCTACATATGTTTTCCTCAGAGTTGAGATCATATAAATGTGTAACTTGCTTTAAAAATTATTATAAAGAACATTTCAGAGTTACAAACATTTATCATAAATATTTATAATGGCTGCATAACATTCACACATGGGTGTTCTAGAATTTCTCTGCACATTTCCCTATATTGTTACACATTTAGATTTTTCCATTTTTTTCTTATAACAAAATCCATAATCCTTCATAACCTTCTTTGTGCATAAAGCTTATATTCATTGGATTGTTTCCCTATAATCAGTTCTCATATGTGGAAATGTATGTGTTCCAAAAGAAAAGCTATATGGCTATTATAGGCAATATGGAGGAATATATACTTGGGAAAGGCTATCTGGCTACTGGCTAAATCTCACCAGAATGGAATTAAAGATCAGTTGGATAAGCAAATGCATGGGTCACTGTGGAAGTCTGAATAGTAACCCCACAAAATTATCCACAATGGAATCCCCTGAACTTGTAAATGTGTTCCCTACATGGCAATGGGATTCAGTTAAGAATTTTCAGGTGAGATTATTCTGGGTTATCTGGCTGGGCCCGATAGAATTACAATGGTCCTTATAAGAGGAAGCAAGAGAGTCAGAATTACAGAGGGGGATGTGATGACAGAAACAGAAGCCCGAGAGATTTGATGATTCTACACTACTGACTTTGAAGACAGAGGAGGGGCCACAAGTCAAGGAATGTGGGCAACCTTTGGAAGTTAGAAAAGGTGAGGAAATGGATTCTCCCCTAGTGCCTCCAGAAGGAACTGACCCTGCCAACACCTTGACTTTAGTCCATTGAGACTGATTTTGGGCTTCTGACCTCTACAACTGTGAAATAATAAATTTGTATGGGTTTAAGCCACCAAGTTTGTGGTAATCTATTACAGCAGCAATAGAGAATAATATAGTCACCAATCAATTATAGGAGCTGAAATGTCACCAAATAAGTGAAAAATCTGGCATGGGTCACATTTCCATATACAATCTTCAAATATCCAAGTTCTAACACACAAAGTTTACTTCTTACACCAATTCTGGCTGTGCAAAGCAAATGTCCTTCATATAACAACTCAGGGACCCATGAAGGCTGTATTTCTAAAACACATGGCCTTCTTAATCAATGAGGCACAGGAAAGGAGAGAAAAAACCCTGCATGGGCTCGTCACTGCCTCAGCCTAGGAGTCACCTCCTCTCTCTGCCCTGGCCAGAGCCCAGCATATGGCTCTGCCTTGCTCCAAGGGGCTTGAGAAGTACAGACTTCCTGTGCCAGGAGGACAATAAATAAAGTCTACTGTGTCCTCACAGACAGTGCACTCAACAGTCATGAGAAACAGTCTCTACCGTACTGAACCTGTATCTGTCAAGTGCTTTACGTTTGCAAGTTGCATGGTGTGACTCATGGGTGTCCCCATCTGTCCTGAGACTAGCCAGCTGACTGTTGCCCAGAGCTAGCAGGCATAGCCGGCTGAAATTCTGGAAAGTGGATCATGCATGGAGTAATGCTGTTCTCAGGAAATGAGTGATTTATTTTATAATCTAAAATTTAAACATTTTAATATACCTCCCAAGAAGCTACCTGGTTCAGAAAGCTGCAGAGGAGCCACAGAGCTCAGCAGGAGCCCAGCTCCCTCTCTGGGAGGCTGCCTTCAGGAAACCAACTGTCCACCCACCTGATTCCAAAGGAATTACAGAAAAATAGAAAGCCAGGAAAAAAAATCATAAATCATATTTTCAATATGACCTTGTAACATTATCCATGGACGTTACCTCAGACTTCAGTGAGTGCGACGGACTAATGCTATCCATTTATGAGTGATGCCAAAACTGGAAAATGAAAGACAGTTTCAAATGCGCTAAGGTGCTAGTGGCACATTCAGTGTCTGGAATTCTATTTTGTATTAATTAGAATTATTTTTATTAAAGAAAATATGATGAGAGTTCATTACTGTTGGAAAATGAGTTTCTCTTTTATTTCTCTAAATAGGTGTTAAATATTTTTAAAATATTGTTTTGAAAGCCCAGGATCATTTGTTTCCTTAAGATGCCTTAAGGACCCACCAAGTGGTATTTACTTGGCAAATCACTGGTGTAATGCCTGGTGGTCAGCCTTGTGTGCCATGAATGGCATAACTCACATTAACCAAATTCACACAGGCTGCTGTGTAAACCAGAAGGCCAGCCTGCATCTCCAGGGGTAGCATCCAGGCATCAGCAATATGTATGTTTGTGTGTCTCTGCACTTAGGTGTGAAGTCCTGTGTGATGACAGGGGTAGGTGTTCTAGGGAGATAGAAGTGCTCCTACCTCTGTGTCCTAGATAGTACTCAGATAAGCATCGGCATGCCCCATATCTCTCCCTTTCCTGTGTCCACAGGGATGGTTCAGTGTGTTGCCATTATCTGATGACCCTGAAGCCATGTTCTGTCTCTAACAAGGACCTCCATTCTGCTCCTTCATGGGTTGGTTTTAATACTCAGGGAAGAATTTAGGGTTTCTGATATCTAAGATTAGAAATTAGAGAGAGACCAAATGTACACCCCCAGCTTTACTTTGGAGATATCTAATGGTAATAGAAATACAAATTGTCATGCCTTTCATATACATGGTGACTTGTAGGTCCCAGCGTACCTTCTGCTTCCCCATCTCCTTTGATTTTCCCAGTAGCCCTGTGGCCAGGCTGGGAAGTGTTAATCCACATTCTAGTTTTAAGACCTGCATTTCCCATTGCCTGCAAGTGTTTTCACCTGATGGCTTCACCAGTGCCTTGCAGTAAGTGTGTCTGAAATATGCTATGTATTCCCCACCCGCTTCTTTTAGTCTGGTGGCCTCTGTTTTTGTTCATTACCCTGTCGTGTGCCTGATGGTCCAAGCTTGCACCCTTGGCCTCCTTGCTGGGCTTCACTCTTCCCCTTGGCTGCTTATCTGGCCAGCTCCTCAGCCCTGCTGCTTCTGTCTTTGATAGCTCCTTGGGCTCAGCCTCCACCTCTTGCTGCGTTTCTCACTGCCGTCTGCCTTCTCCCTTCTCTCCTGATAACTGCAGGTACTTCTTAACACATCAGCCCTCCTGTCCTGGAAGCTGGATTAACCACCCTAAAGCGTAGCTCTTATTGGTCACTCTCCTGCTCACTGCCCTCCAGTAGCTCCTAAAGCATAAAGAATTTATTCCAAACTCCTGAGTGGCATTTCAGAATCTCCTGATGTGTCTCCAATCAACCTTTCCAGTTTCATCTCCTCCTCTGTAACCTACAAGGCAGCTAAGTTGGATCCTAGGTGCTCCTCAAGCCTCTCCCAGGCTTCTCCATCTCTGTGTGTTTAATGTCGCTGCATTAGTGAAAGGATTCCCTCTTTTTGGTCTTCTGAAGTCCTACCTGTTCTAAGGTTTGCCCAGGTGTCCCTTTCCCCATAAAGCCTTCTCAGTATGTCGGTTGGAGGTAGATTCTTTCTTCTATGCATTCCTAGTCCTTTCAAATTATCTTGGAGCATTATCAAATTTGTCTTGTGGGTGGGAGGAGGGAGAGGATCAGGAAAAATAACTAACGGGTACTAGGTTTAATACCTGGGTGATGAAAGAATCTGTACAACAAATCCCTGTGGCACAAGTTTACCTATATAACAAACCTACACTTGTATCCCTGAACTTAAAAGTTGAAAGAGAAATTCTACAACGAATAACTAAATTTAACAAGGCTGCAGGATGCAAGATCAACACATACAAATTAATTGTATGTTTATATATCTATAATGAATCCTTGAACATTAGAATTATGAATAGCACAATTTAAAATATCATTAGAAAATGTCAAATACTTAGGAATAAAGTTGAAAAAGACGTAAAAGATCTGTACACTAAAAACTACAAAATATTGCAGGGAGAATATTAATGACATAATGAAAAAATGAAGACATACACTAAAAACAAAAAACAAATTTGCCTTGTATTATGGCTACTTATGTTGAAGTCTTGATCTTACACACTAAAGGACAAGCCCCTTGAGGGCCAGGACTGTGTTTTTCATCTCTGCAGGCACCAGGAGAGCCTATCAGCATCTTTATACATGGGGCCAGCTTGATAAACATTTGCTGAGTTGAACTGGTTCCCCATCTGGCATGCAGACAGACCGAGAATCAGAGAAATTAAATAACTTGCACCAGGTGGGAAACAACACTCACAGCCCCCAACTCATAATGCAGTCTTTCTTTCCAGTACTCCAAGAGTGACTGGGTGGGTGCTAACTACGTGTCAGGCATTGGGTGCCCGGGATACAACAGTGAACAAGACTGCCCTGCACCCTGCCCCCAGTGGAAATTTAGCCTAGTGGGGGAAGGCAAACCTAAATAAACGATAATTAAGAGCTATATGGGGAGAAGCAAAAAGTGTCAGGATAGCATAGAAAAGGAGGATATGATGTGGGTTGGAGGGGGTTGTGGGGTAGTCAGGCAAAGCTTTCCTGAGGCATTGCTGTTTAAAACAGCTAGTTGACAAGAACCAAGGAAAGACTGGCTTTCTCATAGTGCATTGAAATGCCCGAGGCAGGAAATAGCTTAAAAGAAGGCCAGGGTGGCTGGAGGATAGGGGGAAAGGAGACATTGGCAAGAAATAAGGCTGGTTAGGGAGGGTGTCTGATGGCAGAGAGGCCATTTCGAGGCCACCAACAGGAGGGGCTGTGGTCAGAATGGGGCAATGGAGAAGTGGGCAGACACAGGGTAGATAAAGGAGATTAATGGGAAGATTACTGGCGTTATCAGGCAAAAAAGTGTAGCGGTATAGCATGGAACGATTACAGCAGGACAGAGGGAAGTGGATGTACAACTACCCCCAAACATTCCCTTGATGACTACAGATGGTGAGCCCACACTTGGAAGCGGGAGGCAGTGTTTAATGCCTTTTCCAGCTACTGGTTTGAGGAGATGGGTAGAGAGGACAAGTACGCAGAGGCCTGGGCAGCACCTGGAGGCCTGGTATTATCCCCAGTTCCTCCATACATTTCTGTGTGGCCTCTTGAGATTTGGAGCCTCTTTGGTTTTCATTTTCTGAACCATATGGTGAAATTGGTAAAGCCTCGCAAGTGATGCCAGTAAAACCCTTTAGATTCTCTAACAGAATAGAACTCTCAACATCCTCTAAAGAATGACTATTATTCATACTTTCCTAGTTATTCTTTTCCCAGAGAAGGGAATTTGTGTATCAAAGAAAATGTTAATTAAAGAAAAAAGGGCAATTGACAGCTCTTGGAACTCATCATTGCAGACTGGCCTTTGCAAGGTGGACAAACTCTTGCGATTAGAAAAAAAATGCAGCCAGCACTCATTGGATTAGGAGTGTAGAAAAGCAAATGTGTTCGAATCTTAAACACATCATAATTTTAAGCATCCACAAGTGTTTAGAAAGTGTTAGCCGTTCTGAGCGCATACATCCATTCACTAGTTAAACATCATAACCTGTTTCTTTTCTAAACACATGGGCAGGAGAACAGAGCATGGTTAACATGTTAAACACACTGACATGTTTACAATGTGTTGCAAGAAGGTGTTTAACTTTTTGTGCTCCAAAGCTAAACACTTTGGAATTACAGGGCTGGCTAATTCCGCCTACATTTAGCATGGCTGATGCCTACTGGTCCCTTTGGCTTTGGGCAGGGCACCTTTGGGAAAGCAGGCCACTGTAGCAATGGCCTGGGTTTCTTAAAGAGCAGCCTGAGCTCCTTAGTGCAGGATCTGGGATGTTGATGAAATGTGTGTTTCCGGAAACAAATTATGAAAGAAATTAGAGTCAAATCCATGAGTTGCTGGACCCAACCCGCGCTCCAGATTAGCATGGCCACTGTTTCCATGTGCAGGGGCACATTCTATCCTGCTGGTGAAGGCACTCCAGTAGACTCCAGACATAGGCCCACTAGGGCCTTGGCCTCTCCTACACAGTGGCTCAGACATTCATAGAAAATGAATAGATCCCCAGAAGCTAAACTGAAAAGAGGGATAGAGGAAAGAGGAAGGAGAAGGAAAGAAAGAAAGCGGTGAATATTCTTTTTCTCTGGCTGCTGTAACAGATCACCACACTACTTGGTGCTTAAAATGACATAACTTGATTATCCTTCACTTCTGAAGGTTAGAAGTCCTAAAGGGGTCTCTCTGGGCTAAGGTCAAGGTGACTGCAGGGCTGGTTCCTTCTGGAGTCCAGGGGAGAAGCCGTTTCCTTGCCTCTTCCAGCTTCTAGAGGCTCTCTGCATTCCTTGGCTTGTGGCTCCCTTTCATCTTCAAAACCAGCAATGGCCAGTTGAGTCCTTCCCACACGGCATCGCTTTGACTCTGCCTCTCTTGTCTCCCACTTTCACTTATAATGATCTTCGTGATTGCAGCAGGCAATCCAGGGTAATCCAGGATACCCGCTCTTAGGTTCAGATCAGCTGATTAGCAACCTGAACTGCATCTGCAACTTAATTACCTCTTGTCATGCAACCTAACATATTCACGGGTTCCAGAGATGAAGACAGAGGCATTTTAGGGGGGCATTATTCTGCCCACCACAGAGTGTTACAAAAAGCAAGAGTAAGAGAGAAAGAGGATAGATAAAAAGGAATTACACTAAATCATACTAAATTGAAATCCTATTTAGTCTCATAAAATCCCTTGTATTAGGGTATGGGCTAAGTTACTGTAACAAAAGGACCCCAAAATACAAGGCAGATTACTTCTCTTCCATGGTAATGGTAGAGGTATGTCATCCAGGGCTATTATTGCAGTTCTGACATCCCCAAGCAGGTAGTTTCCATTTTCTAAGTCCAAGGAGGTTGCTCCATTTTTCTCAACTTGTAGGCTGGAGAGAAGGAAAAAAGCAGAGGAGGTCGTGTGCACTTCTTTTAAGGATATGATCTAGAATTGAGTTTCTCAGACTTGACACTGTTGGCGATTTGTTCCAGATAACTCTCTTTAGTAGGGGGCTGTTTTGTGCACTGTTGGTGTTTAGCGGCATCTCTGGCCTCTATCCACTAGGTACCAGTGGTGACAGTGACCAGTATCTCTAGACATTGTCAAGCATCTGCTGGGGGTGCAAAATCACCCCCAAGTAAGAACCACTGATCTAGAAAAAGTACATATTACCTCTGGTGTCATTCTCTTTCCCAGAACGTACCCACATAAACTGGGAGTTCTATTATTAGAGAGAGAGTAAATGGGGACGACCAGTGGTCTTCTCGCCTGTTTCAGGCAGTCAGCCTGCAGCGTCACTGGAGTCCCACCTCATGTCTGAGATGTCTGCCTGGAACGCACAGTGGTCCAGCTGTGGAGGGACAGGGTGAAGGTGACCACCAGGGGGAAGAACTTCTAGAGTTCTTGGCCACAGCTCTGAATGATCAGCAGGTACCCCCTGGCCAGAGCTGTGTGAGGGGACTGGGCAGTCATGCACTGGAGCCTGGCTTCCCAGGGCTGAGGAGAACAAAAACATTTCTGGGAACCAGCAGCTTGCCATTCCCATGCAACACATCATGAGGTGTAGCTTGACCGGCGAGGGCTCTGGCCTGGGGGTCTCTGATTTATAACCTCTTGTTCTGTTCTTAGTGGGACCACAGTGACCTTGGAAACTCACAGGCTAGTGGGGATAGGTGGTGGGTTTAAAAGACATCTAGAACTGGATTTTACATCTGTTTCTGCTATTTATTGGCTATGTGATTCCTTAGCATCTCAATTTCTTCACCCATAATATTAGGACAGTATTATCCATTGCCAAAGGTTGTTGGGAGGATTAAATTAGGTAATATGTGAACAAGACTTAGGTAGCCTTTCTGGGGCTTCATAAACACTTAATAGATAGTACTCATCCATTCTTTCATTCCTCAGACATTCCTAAATACCTACAACGTGTAAGGTTCTGCGCTGCATTCTGGAACCATGAGCGTAGCAGGAAGCAAAGTAGATCAGGTTCTTCTCAGTGGTTACATTGTGGTAGTTGCTAGTGTTGTTATTATTTTCATCATCATGATCCTGGACACAGGCCTAGAAGTGACTCTCTGCCAGTGGTAGGGGAGGCTGAGGCAGCAAGCCCCGGGGCTGAATATGTACGAATGAGGCTGGCTGGTGAGGCCCAGGTTGGATGTTGGATGGGAGCTAGTAATGGGGAAGAGTAGAGGGTTGACTAGGGCAGGGCAGCCAAGGACTTGGTCCTATAAGCCAGGAGAAGAGAATCAGAAATATCTGGGAATCAAAGGCTGTGAATTGAGTGGGAGCTGCCATCCCAGGACTAACAGATTGGGTGGGGAAAGGCCAACTATGTGAAGGGAGGCCAGAGGACAGGGACAGGCAGCCGCCTGGCAGAGCTGCTTCAGCCCAGATTGGAGGAGCTTAAAGGCTTGGCTGAGTCAGAGATTGCTAGAGCTACTCCCAGTGAGGCCAGGCTTGCTGAAGAGGCAGGGAGGACTGTGTTTTTGGACAAATGGGGTGCTCCATGGGCAGCATAACAGCAAGTTCAGTAAAACAGGACAGCTCCTAATCTCCCTGTTCCACTGCTGACTTCTGTACTACATCGTATCTCTTGTCCGGCCAATTACAAGAGCAAGTTTGGGAGGCAAGTCACCTCCATTAAATCATCAGGGAGTCACTGAGTTAATGATGGCTCCAGGCAGTGAGTCTCAGACTTTTTCCATCTACAGTTCACTCTTGGCAAAGTAAAACACCTCACATGTTCCCACTTACTAAAATGGAAACCCTTCTTACTAGAATGCAACTTAAATTCCATGGTCAATTATCATAATCACTCCCGTGCATATCCCTTTGACGCCCTTGTCCCTCCCATTTCGTTGTACTGTTTTGGCAAAACCATAACCATGGTTAGATTCAACTCCCCATTTACACCATGCTGGTTCGTAGAAAAACAAATACAACCCTGTGACTGATCTCAATTTAAATTCATGGAGGCTTTTAGTTGCTGCCAAGTCATCGTACACTATGTCCCGAGTCCATCTACTCCCCTAGATGACAATGTTACACCATCCCTTCTCTCTTTACACCCCCAACACCTTCCCCACATATTACTCCTGGCAGATGACCTTCTTTCCTCCTCAGACCACACCTCCCCACCTGCCAGCATCTGACCTTGTGTCTTCTGTTTCCTTGACAATAACAGGGGTGAACTTTCCATCCCCGTCTCTAGAGCAAACCTCTCCACTCGCACACTGGATTTCACCCCCTCACACCTACTCAAGGATAGTGCTCCAGCAGTATTGCCTGCTTCTCTCCCACATCTTCACTGTTCATTCTCCACTGAATCATTCCCACCAGCATACAAGCATGTGATCACTTTTCTCATTTAAAAAAAAACCTTTTCTTGAAACTTTTCTTCTTCAACTTTTTGTTTGATTTTTATATGCTATAAAACTTCTCCAGAAAATTGTCTGTGCCCATTCTTGCCCTTTGTTTCCTCCCATTTTCTCTTAGACCCACTTTTTTTTTTTTGAGATGGAGTTTTGCTCTTGTGGACCAGGCTGGAGTGCAGTGACACAGTCTTGGCTCCCAAGAGCTGAGATTACAGGCATGAGCCACTGTGCCCTGCCTCTTGGACCCACTCTAGCCAGTCTTTTGCCCCTATGCTCCACAGCCTGCTCTTTTCAACCTTTACATTGTTGGGTCTGGTGATCAGGTCTCAGCCCTCAATTTAGTTGATTTAACACTGCATTTGGCACAGCTGATCCTTTTTCCTCCATGATATGTATTTTTCTCTTGACTTCCAGAGCAGCATGGCTCTCTGTTTCCCTCCTGTCTCACAAACTGCTCCTTCTTGGTCTCCTTTGCTGGTTCCTCCTCATCTCCTTGATCATTTAGGGTTGATATTCCCTAGGGCTCAGTCCTTAGTCCTCTTCTCTTCTTATTTATATTGATTCTTTTGGTGATCTCAGTCAATCTCGTGGCCTTGCATATTAAATACCCCTGACAACCAATTTAAATTGATATCTGGGCTTCGATCTCAACTTGGATGATACCTTAAGCTCTTGACCGGCCCTTACCCACCCCTACCTAGTGAACCTCCTTCATCCATAGCCATCTCCATCTCACCTGATGGCAACTCCATCCTTCCAATAGCTTGGGCTTCCCACCTCCATGGCTCCCATCCTGGTTGGAACCTCCATCCTTTCTCACCTGGATTACTGCAATAGTCTCCTAAGTGTTTCTATCTTTGTCCCTCTGCAATCTATTCTCAAAACAGCAGCTAGAGGGAGGCTTTTAAAATTGAAATCAGATCATGTTATTTCTCTTCTCAAAACCCTACCATGGCTTTCTATTTGCCTAAGGCCCTGCGGGACCTGCTAGCCCATCCCAACTCTACCTCTCAGAACTCATCCCCTCCTTGTTTCCTTTGCTCCTTCCTACTAACCTCACCGCAGTAGTTCCAAACTTTAAAAACTTTGCGCCGCCTGTTCACTCCCTGGAGCGCTCCTTCCCCAAATAGCCATATGATCCCCTCTCTCCCTACCCTCCAATCTGCTCAGATGTTACCATCTCAGTGAGACCCACTCTTACTCCTCTATAGCTACAACCTGCCTCCTCCCAAATGCTGGCCCTTCTTACCCTGTTTTACTATTTTTTGTTGTTTCCTTAGTAGTTATCCTTTGCTCACAGTCTACACAATGTACTTATTGTAAAGGTTTATTGTTTACAGTTTTCTCCGATGGAATATTGTTCCACAAGGGCGGGATTTTGTTTTGTTTTTGTTCACTGTGATGAATCCCAAGCCTGTATCACAGTGGCTGGCAATAGTAAGTAAATATTTGTTAGATGATTGCACAGAAAAACTATTTCTGCTATGGGAAGACCTCAGGGAAGGATGTGTGCCCTCCAGCCAGCCATCTGTTCATTCATTCGTCTGTCCATTCGTCCATCCAGCCAGCGAGCCTAGTCATTCTACAAGTGTTTTTGGGCACCTGGCTAGTTTTCAACCTATGTTTTTGCCTGTGGGAAAATGGTGTCTATCCTAAAAGAGCTTTCAATCAAGTAAAGAGGAAAAGCCCAGACAGAGGAATCATTAAACAGAACGTAACCATTGTTAATCTAAGTCAGAATTAAAAGCATAGACATTGTCGCACTGGAGGGCTGGTGGTGGGGGTAGTAGCATAATATTTATGGCCTGGCACTCCCATGGATTGGAGATCAAAGAGCCTTTGAGGACCCCACTTACTGCATGTCCTGGGGATGCTGAGAATCTGCTGGGAGGTGGAGGAAAATGGCTTTTGACAGGCCTGGGGGAGGAGTTGAGACGGGAGCTGTTCTTCCTATTTCCTCTGAGTTTTCCAAGACCTCCACTCCTGGGAAAAGCCCCAGAGGCTACGATTGTTTTGGCCCCTGGGGCAGGGGGGATACCTAGTTACTGGTGTCCAGAGAGCTGCCCTGCCCTGAAAGGCAGCATCCCCAACATCTCTTAGTGGAGCTAAAAGCCCAAGCAGCAGTGAGAGGTGACAGCTAAGGCCAGGTCCTGGGCATCCTAAGCCTGGGATCCTTCTGCTCAAACCACCCCACCAAACTCAGTAAGAAAAACAGTCCTAATCCCACAGCCCCCAAACAAACAGCTCACAGCTGGCCGGCTCACCAAAACAAATAAACCAAGTCTCCCGTTGGGGCAGGATAGATTGAGCAAGGCTCAGAGCCTCTTGCTTATCCTTTTGTTTTTGTCACCTAGTGAAGGATTGTGAGGGGGAGGAGGTGATGACACATGAAAACACATCTGGAGGTACTGGTGCATCTCAGGGCAGGAGGTGCAGAGGGCACGGGGGAGGGATAAGCTGAGGCCATCAGAAAAGGAAGGACTGAGGGAGTTCAAGGGAAAAATGGACTGCGGGGCTCGGGGGAGGATGGATGGAGGGACTCAGGGAGGATGGACGGAGGGACTCGGGGAGGATGGACTGAGGGACTCAGGGGAGGATGGACTGAGGGACTCGGGGGAGGATGGACTGAGTGGGTTCAGGGGAGGATGGACTGAGGGACTCGGGAGAGGATGGACTGAAGGACTCGGGGGAGGATGG
>CAUYQU010060254.1:0-124368 GCA_963574635.1 Cheracebus regulus
GAGAAATGGCAGATATAGGTGAAGGGGAGGAAGGCAACAAATTACACTGCCACGTGTGTACCTATGCAACAATATTGTATGTTCTTCACATGTACCCCAAAACCTAAAATGCAATAAAAAAAAAAATAAAAAAAAAAAAAATAAATAAAAAAAAAAATAAAAAAAAAAAAAAGAACTCCACAAGGTTTACAGAATGATTTGTACTTGCAATAGCAGAATTGAAATGCCTTAAGTTCGGTTTTTTGTCTTTACAACCACAATGCTATCATTCTTTATTCTGAATCCACTGTTTTAACACAGATACATAAAGTACCATATAAGCTGAAGACACCAGTGCGCCCAAAACAAATGCAAAGGATTCCAAACCCTGATGAACTTTTATTCCCTAAATGAATGCATGTAGCTGAGTTCACTGTTGGGAACCAAGTGTGTTACTGAGAGTTCTCTGAATTAACTTCTATATATAAGGCAATGTCTACAAAAACATAAGTCATAACACTGGACTAAGTTGAAGCTTATATATTATGTCAGTAAAGCTCAACAGTAAGTGAGCCCGCTCTTTAATGCTTAGATCAGCAAAAGTTTCTTTCAGGGAGGAATACTTTACCACTAACAGAGTTTGGAATTTCTAGCATATGGTGATAATAAAAAGCCAATTTTATCTGAGTCCGTTTTATTATAATTTTACCATTCTCTCAAGACAATGCAACCTTTTTTTACCTGCACTTGAGAGCAGATAGCTTTGGTCTACCACAGCTGGCAAAGTGTTATATACAGGGAGATTCACAGTAAGTGTCTGTATTCACTTGCATAGATTTTATAGTTTATGCTGCCATGAGAGGCATGGCACCTCCTTGACAAGTCTACAGTATTCACATTATCTTCCTCACTCCGATATGACAACCTCGATTTATAACCCTTATTATCATTAACAAAAATAACCCATTCCTAATTAACTCAATTAACTGCCTAGCAATTGGTACTATCTTTTGATACACCCAAACTCCATCTATTTGCTCTAGCATCCAATCCCATCCTGCCCTCTAACAACTGTATATTTCTTCATCTATTTTTACTGAACGAATGAAGCTATTTAGAAATGCTAATCCCTTGCCCCCACCAATGCTTTTATATCTACTCATGTTTCCTTCATATCTGCAATCTGCATATCTCATGGGTGACAAGCTCTCTTTCTTGAATATTTTTTTCCTTTTTTGACTTCAGCCCACTTTCAGCCACGTTGTTGCTCAAATCGAGCATGACTGTGTGATAATGCATTCGGTCATCTGATAAAATTAATATTTGCACGCCTTTATGTAAAACAGTACTAAACGTAAGGCATTTATCTTATTTTTAGGGAAAATAACATATTTGCATATAAAAACACGAACAGGAGCTAGGCAATGATATAGAGTCAGCATAAAATCAAGTATCCTCTGAAAACATTCCACAGTAAATGCTATGAGTTTCCAAGAAAAATGCCTTCAGCTGGAGTCATCAGAGATGGCTGCATGGGCAGAATGAATGAGAAAAGGACAGAATGAAACTCACCATCAATGCAGCCCTGAAGTTACATGCCAGAATCACTCCCGGTCTCTAGAAATGTCAGCCACTGGTTTTGTGTGCATTGTTTTTCCCTCTTGTACTTCCTCCATCAACTTCAATGACCTTAACATTCCCTATTGCAGCGTTCCTCCTGGATCGTTAAAATAATATCCACTTCATCCCTTCTATATTTCTCCTCCTACCTCACCTCGAAGTTGCTACCTCCAGAGCCTATTAGATGGCACTGTGCTGCCTCTAAATCCTTTCGATTATGGACTATCACGTCTACTTAGCCTCTACAGTTCACTCAGGCTTCGCTTCTTGCCAGCCTGAATACCACAGAGGGCCTCTTCAGTCAAGTTACTGTCTGTTCTCTCATTTACCTGACCATCAACTCTGGATAAGCTCCCCCAGTCCTCAGCACAGATCCTAATGTTCTATATTTTCCTATTCCAGATCCTAAGCAAAACTAACTAGTGGAGAAAAAAGTCACATGTTCAGGTTCACCCAGTTTCAAAGAATCACCCTCTAATTTCCATTGGAAAGTCAGTGATTCATTTACTCTTCTCCTGTTGACTTCTTTGGATAAACTTAAACTCCATCTATTCTCTCTAGCATCCAATCCTATGCTTCCCTCTCTCAATTTGTATATGTCTTCACCAATTTTTACTAAGCAAATGAAGCCTTTTAGCAGATGCTAATCCCTTGTCCCCACCAATGCTTTTCTATCTACTCATGTTTCCTTCATAGCTGCAAAAGTCTTCCTCAGTTGCATAGTCAATTGCTTTCCCTGTTTAATAATCCTGTCTCTGCTATGAAGGTCATTTCTCCCTCCCCTCCAAGATCCTTCAAATACCCCTTCCATTGTTTCTTTACTTTTTGCCTATACTGATCATCCGGAAAAAGCCTTTACTTGATGGTTCTTCAAATTCTTAGTACAATATCTCTGAAATGTCTGGCTCCATCAATTGCCTTCATGTTACCGAACCGTTTTTCACCCTCCATGCCTGCTCCCTCCTTTCAAACTGCATTCTCTCAGGTTACCATTGACTTAGTCGTCAACCTCTTCCGTGACTTCTCTAGAGCACTTTACACTGCTCCCTGTCTCTTCATTCTTGATCTTTTCCCTTTTGCGGCTTTCTTTTTTCTCTTGCATCTTGCTGTGTGTGTGTGGGGTGTGTGTGTGTGTGTGTGTGTGTGTGTGTGTGTGTGTGTGTGTGTGTGTGTGTGTGTGTGTGTGTGTGTGTTTGCCTTAAACAATCGCCTTTTCTGATACATCAACATTGTCAACACATCCTAAGGTTTAGTACTGACAAAACCCAACTATGTATTCTCCTGGGTTTCAACTTCTACTATTACTCCATATTTTCTCACCTGATTATTTACCCAAATCCATTCCCTTTTTTTTTCAGTTCTTTTTTTTTAAGATACCCAATTTCTTGACCATCACTTCAAACCAAACCTGCTTAAAATCCATCCTGTCGCTTTCCTTCCTAAACTAATATTACCTTCTGATGTTTTTCATTCTGTCATTAGAAAATTCAATTTCGGCGGGGTGTGGTGGCTCACACCTGTAACCCCAGCACTTCGGAAGGCCAAGGTAGGCAGACCACCTGAGGTCAAGAGTTTGAGACCAGCCTGGCCAACATGGTGAAACCCCATCTCTATTAAAAATACAAAAATTAGCTGGGGGTGGTGGTGGACACCTGTAATCCCAGCTACTTGGGAGGGTGAGGCAGGAGAATCTCCTGAACCTGTCAGGCAGAGGTTGCAGTGAGCTGAGACTATGCTATTGCACTCCATCCTGGGCAACAATAGAGAAACTCCACCTCCAAAAGAAAATTCAACTTTCCAGTTGCTCAGATTTTGGACTTTGAAGTTATCTTTGTTTCTTCTTCATCCTACATATTCAATGCAATGTATCAAGGCATCCTCCTCACCTTTACCACTAATTAGATATAGGAAATGTTCAGAAATTGCTTAATTTCTTGGAATCTCAGTCATCCTATCTGTAAAACAGGAATCTAGCAATGCCTATATTTACTAAGCTCATTGGGGAGTACTGAGAATCCAAGATAACTGATCGAAAGCCCTTTCACATACAAATTTTTATGCAAACAAAGGTTGATAAATTCTTTTTCCTTCTCATGACTCCTGAATTGGCCTCATTCTCTTCCCTCTATAAATACCCCAATTCAGCTCTCAGCGACCACTTCACATATAGACTAACAGTCTTCTAACACTCTTCTGACTGTCCTTTCATTCTTCTTCTGGCTCACTCTACTCCTTCCCCACAACCATTCTACATTCCTACTTTTGTTTGTTTGTTTGTTTAAATGGAGTCTGTCTCTGTTGCCCAGGCTGGAGTGCAGTGGCTTGATCTCAGCTCACTGCAATCTCTGCCTCCTGGGTTCAAGCTGTTCTCCTGCCTCAACCTCCCAAGAAGCTGGGACTCCAAGCTGGCACAACCATGCCTGGCTAATTATTGTATTTTTAGTAGAGACCGGGTTTCACCATGTTGGCTAGGCTGGTCTTGAATTCCTGACCTCAAGTGATCCACCCACCTCAGCCTCCCAAAGTGCTGGGATCGAAGGCATGGGCCACTGTACCAGGCCTAAACTCCTACTTCTTTATTACATCACTGATTCTCACTGCCTATGGAATGACAGTCAGATTCTGTGGTTTGTCCTTCAAAGCCTACCAGATCTAACTTCCATGTATAGTAAAGCCATTTTCAATATTTGTCCATAGATATTAACACACAGTTAAATAAGTTGATTTATCTTGTCCTTTCTTGATTTGATGTGCTTAAAATCATACTGTAGCCCCATTCCATCTGAAAAGGTTTCTCCCCTTCCTCTTTGCTTAGTCGTAACATAGCACCCTTTTAGGACCCAGCACAAATACCATGTCTTTAATGAGATTCCTCCTGATTATCTCTCCCTGTAAGTGCTTTATAGCTTTTGACTGAATCCTTTATTCAATATTGATCATATCTTTGATGTTCCTTTCATTAGTACTGAATTCTTATGTGGCTGTTTGGCCTTTAAGGTTTTTGTGTCCTCTGTCTTTAGATGCATAAGAAGCTGAAAATATAATTACACATAGGATGATCATATGATTTACTGTCCAAATTAGGACACTTTTGAGAGTAAATGGAGAAACTATTAATAATTATATCAGACAACCGACATGAACTAGGATGGTTCTGGGCAAAGTGGGATGTATGTTTATCTTAGTTACACCCCTCTGTGAGGGTAAGAGAATCTAGCAGAGTGTATTGTGCAGATAGATTCTTTGGTTTTGACTAATTTTCTGAGAATAGTCTAGTCTTCTCAGCATTAGCCTTAGTTCATAGTATGTTAATAATGCTTTGAGCAGCATATCTTTATTTTTTCAGCCACATGGCCACAAGTGGTTATTTTCTACCAAGATCATGTAATAATTTGTTATCAGACAGGCAATTTACTCTAAAGTACTTTGCAATGGATGTGAAAACAAGCCAGTTCACTGCTGCCTAGTGACTGAGTTCAAATACAAGATAATGCCGCACTGGTCATAAACATCCTAGTAAAAGTTGAATGTGAGTTAGTGCTGCCTCCCCACAACAGACTGGCTGTGTTCCTTAAGAAACTGTTCTTTTCAATTGTCTGGAGTGCCAAGGTGTTTTTAAGTGAAGCTAAAGAAATCTGGCAAGGTAAGCTCTAATCAGCAGTGCCCTTAGAAATGGTTAACAGTGAGTTATTCTCTATGCTAAAGTAATTGTGTGCTTTACTGCATATTTGATCACATGATTGAGAAACAACCCAAGAGAATTATATATGTCATCAAATCCAAGAGTGGACATTATTAATTTGAAGATATAGAGTGATCTCTATCAGTTAGATTAGGGCAAAACCAGACTTACATATATGAGCAGTTTCATCATAGGCTTTTAATTTGTATATGTTGAAATGAAATCAAAAGTTTTAAAGTTTAAAAGGCAGATAGCAAACTTTTTACCTATTTAAGGTCCTACATTGAAAAATCAGCATTCAAAATGGTGTATGTTTTTAAATCTGAGGAATTTGATTTATTTTACAATTTTGAACACATACTATCTCTTGTCAAATCAATTCAGAAATTGAAATAAAAATATAATCCCTGAGAAAAGGAACAATAAAGCATTAGTGCAGCAGGAAAATAAAACGTAAAGAATATGTAATTAGAGGATCAATTGTGGAGGCTTTACAGGTGCATTTGTAATTATATTGTCATACAATGTTATAACTGACTAATAACAGTGTTTAATCATTCCTTACTTAGGGCCTCCAGTGATATTCATTACTGTCCTTTACAAAGATTCATGTAACCTCCACAAAAGCTTTCCTGAGAGTGCACTGCATTCATCCTGTGATAAAGAAGTGCTGATAACCATGATAACGATATTATGTGAGCCAGATTATAGCTCTGGAAGTCATCCTGTTTGCAACATTTTAAAAATAAAAAAAAAGATATTAAAAAAAAAGCAAGATGCCTGAGATCTAACAACTAGAACCTATAAAAACAACTTTTTTTTTGTACAGTCCGTGATATAATACTCAGGGGGTTGATAATATGGTTTGCGAATTATTTAGATCAGTTATTCTTTTTCCCCTTCATCTTCTCATTTGGATAACTAATCAATAATTGCTCAAGAAAAGGTAGGAGTAGGAAATAGAGGAATCCCTCGAATAAATTATGTATTTACATAATATATGGCTGAAACTGACTATTGTTTAAAATAGCACTTTTAACAGAGTTAAAGGCTGCTTGAGAGAGTCCCCAAATTTGGTTTTAACTCCTGATTGAGTTACATAGAACAGTTACTGACCAGAATCACATAGTTAGTAAAAGCTGGAATTTATACAAAATCTGCTGCCTTCTTGGTGCTAGACTCTTTGTACTGCATTTTACTGATTCCTGATTCGGCTTCAGTTAAGCACTAAGGCCTTTGGCAAGTCAATTCTCCTCTCACTTTATCCATCTTCCTGTATATAAAATAAGAAAGAAGACAGATACTGATTCTCTACTAAGTATGAAGCTATGCCCTTCAGTCAGCCTTAACAACTAAACACACGTCATAATAATTTTTTAAAGAGCGAATATTTGTCAATCACACCACTTTAATTTTACACATTTAAAGCATACTGTGAATGATTCAACTAAAACATTTCTAATAAGATTTATATTAAAGATGTCTCAGTGCATGAAATCAATGTTGTCACTTAAAAAGTTGTTTGTCTTTTGAAGCATACAAATGTTCTCTCGGGAAAACAATTTTATTTCTCTTTAGGTGAGACATACAATGCAAAAAGTTATAAATGACTGCATTTGATATTTCCTTAAGTTCTCTGCTAACTCGTAACTTCCTATCATTTCCTGATTCTGTTTATTGGAGTTACACTCCTTATCTTGGTTATTTATTTTTCTCACTGAAACACCATGAATTGTTTCATTAAAAAAACTGACATATACTAAATTTTCAATTATCCTAAATATATTCTGCTAAATAGCTTTTACAATTGGCAAGTAAAAATTTAAGTCTAAAAATATAATTATTTAGATTTAAAAAATGTATTTAATTTCATCTATGTTTATTTCATTGTGTACATATACAAGCAATTTAACCTATTCATCACTTTCTATAGATATCATTTTTGTGTGATACATGCACCTAAGATCTATGCTTTTAGCACATTTTCAGTATACTGTACAATGCAATATTGTTAACTGTAGTCCTTGTGCTGTTCATTAAATCTCTAGACTTATTCATCAGTGCATCAATGTATACAAGCAATATACAATGCTTGTATATTGTATAAATATAACGCTAAACAAAATTTCATCTTAAAGTCATACAATCTCAAGAAATGCTTCCAAGTTTAGGAGGCTGCAAACACGCCCTGGTGGGCCCTTCGCACATCAGAAGTTGGCTTCTTTCCCATTCCTATTTCATGTTTTATGGGTTTTTCAACTCCTAAACACTATGACCTCTGACCTCTTCCCACTCACTGTCCTCATATTACTTGTATCTTCTAATAAGAAGAAAACAGTAATCTCAGATGAAACCCCCTCAGCTACTTTTCCCTCCTGCCCCCCTTCCCTTGTTCCTGCTGAATAGCCCGGCCCACACTTGTGGGTATATCACTTCACTCTCAGTCATCTTTTGACTCTATTTCTTCTTATTCAAAATAATTTTTTGAATATCATATTGAAACTTCAATAAAAAAATTAAAAAGTGAGATTACATAAAACTGAAAAGCTTCTATACAGCAAACAAACAACAACATGAAGAGGAAGCCTGTGGATTTTGATAAAATATTTGCAAACCATTTATCCGGTTAAGGGGTCAGTAGTTAAAATATATAAGGAACTCACACAACTCAACATCAAAAAAAAACCAAATAACTCAATATAAAAATGGAGAAAGGACTTGAATATTTCATTTCTCCAATGAAATCACAAAAATGGCAAGAGGTGTATGAAAAGATGCTCCACATTGCTCTGTCTCAGGAAATGGAAGTCAAAATTACAAGGAGATATCACCTCACACCTGTTAGGATGAATATTATTGAAAAGACAAGAGATAACAAGTATTGGGAAGGCCTGGGAGAAGAGGAAACTTTTGTACACTGTTGGGAGAAATGTAACTGGTACAGCTATTATGGAAAACAGTATGAAGTTTTCTCAAAAAATTGAAAACAGAACTGCCACATGACCCCGTCTTACTGCTGGATATATATTCATAGAAAATGAAATCAACATCTCGTAGAGATATTTTCATTCCCATGTTCACAGTGCCATTATTCACATTGGCCAAGACATGGAAACAATGGAAATGTCCACTGACAGGTGAATGGATACCACAACATGTGGTATATGTGCACAATGAAATACTATTCAGCCTTAAAAAGGTGGGGGGGGGGCACTGCCATTTTCAACAACACAGATGAACCTGAGAACACTGTGCTAAGTGAAATTAGTCAGACATAGAAAGAAAGATATTGCATGACGCCTATGACATGTAGAAATTTTTAAAAAGGTCAATTATATAATACCAGAGAGTGGTTACCAGGGGAAAAGCAGGGCAGGAAATGGAGAAATGGAAGAAAATAGACCAAAAGGTACAAACTTGCAGTTATGTAGGATGAATAAGTCTAGAGATTTAATCAACAGCATAAGGACTACAGTTAACAATATTGCATTGTACAGTATACTGAAAATGCGCTATCAGCATAGATTTTAGGAGCATGTATCACACAAACACAGTGATAAATAGGATAAATTGCTTGGCTGTAGCAATCACTTCACTATGTATATATATGCATATAAAATGTCATTGTTCTATACCTTAAATATATACAAATTTTAAAAAAGAGTACTTGACACAGAGTATCTGCTAAATCAATGATGTCTATCATTAAGAAAAATATGAGGGTTTGCTTCTTGGTATTTCTTGACTCCATTCCCTGCCCCAGCTTTTATAGGAATTTCTTTTTTTTTTTTTATTTATCTCTGTTGTCTGCATCCTACTCATTATTCATTTCACTCCCAGGCTTTTCTCCGAGTGTGGGCCACCGTCATGGAAGATGGTCTTGGCAGGCCAGTTTTGAGAATTCCTTGTGCTATACTGCTTCAGCCCCTTCAGAAATTCTTACACAGGTCCCCTGCGCTCGCCTGCAACTGGAGTGGGCACTTGTCCCTCTTACTTTCTGCTGCTGTTCTCACTTGGGCCTGCTGTGTTTTCCAAGCAATGCCAATTGGCTTATTTTGTGGTTTTCCTGCTTCAGGCCTGCTAGACACCTTGTAGATTTCATTTGTTTGCGCTCACATAAAAACCAACAACATTCAGGACTTGTGACTATTGGTGGTTTGTTATTACATGGAGTATTTAGAGCTGATCCTTGCAGTTTGCCCATAAATTATCAGCTAATTTTGTTGTAAATATTGTCCACAGGTTTTTAAAAATTTGAGACCTAGTTGTTCTGTTTTTACATGGATATTTAGGAAAATAAAAAGAAAATTATGCTGCTTTCATTGCCATCAACTTTCCAGAATCTTTCATCAGCATTCCTTTTGACATTTAAGGGACAAGGATTCTTTTTGCATTTACTGTTAAATCACTTTCCTCATTACCATAAAATCTTTCAACAAATTGATCTGAATGAAATGTTTCTGATAATATTTAAATATTTTACTCTTATACCCCACTTTCATTAAAAAGAAAAAATATATAGGCAATTGTTCTACTGTGTGCTGAGATGAATTAATAAATATGTGTGTGTTCATATATATTTGTAACTTGGAAATCAGTAAGAGAGAAAGAATCATGCTAAGTATCTACCTAAGTGGTTATAGCTTCCTCTTAGCTCATCCTGATCAAGATGGAAGATTCCCATCCTTTCTATGTTAGGGAAACAAATTTGCATGTCTTGGATGTAATTCAACTACATCATTTATGAATGCATACGGGTTTTAACTTAAATGAAGTCTGTGTTTGCTATAGTTAAGAGAACAAGTAAAAAGAAAAAAATGCTTTGTCCATCAGCAGCAGTTATACTATAAAGATAATGATGATCACAGATTCTAATAAAATAGAAATGGAACAAACACCAACTTAAATTTCAGGAAAAAATGTGAAAGTAAATACTTAAAAATTCTCTAAAGCTGTTTAGCCAAGTATAAGTGGGAAGGAAACAGAATAAGTAGCAAAAGTGATTTTGAATAACCAGAGCTTACATGCTATACTCAAAGCTCTCAGAGTAGCCAATCTTAGGAGAAAGGAAAGAAAAGATAGAAATAGAAAGAAAATCACAAAATGGCTTATTTGTAGGTAGAAAACACCAAGTATGCTACTCCTAACTATTTGCAGAAAGCATGCGTATTTAATCATCAATTTATTCTCTTAGTAAAATTTAAAAAATTTGTTAGTGAATATATATACCACTATGTGCCCATAAAAACTAAAAATTAAAAAAAAAAAAAAAACTAAAAAGAAATTTGTGAAAAGGACCTAAGAGAAAGTGAAGAATAGTATCTTGCATCTCTGGCTCTGTGTTACTTTCTCCTATTTCAAGTAACTCTTTATTGAAAAAGATTTGCTTAAGGCACTTTACATCATTGTTATATTAATGATTGCTTCTTTGTTTTTATGCAGACTTTTCACTAAAGGCAAACCTGAGCCTTGCTTGCTCTGCAGTGACCTGAGCATGAAATCTGAGACATTACCCAATACTACCAACTTCCATAAAAGGGCAAAATAATTATGGTGGGCATTTCCCATAATTATTACCTCATGCTATTCTCTGAATAGGTAGTCTTCCTTGTTTGTGTTTGTGTCTTATTTTTTGTCTTTGGGTTACTAACAACAAAAAAAGATTCCTCCATTAACTGTAAGCATGCACACACATGCTTTCTGGTTCACTGTAATTTCTGCATCTTCATGAAACATATACAATACTGGGCAATCAGAATACCCTAGATTTATAGGGAGAGGTGAAGCTGAAATTAATTCTAATTGAACCACATATAGTGTCTAAATAACCTCTAAGAAGCCCTTGATAATGGGGCCTTCTCGTATGCTTAAGTACAGCGGTAATGAAGAGCTTGTGACTCAGGAAGCCTGTTGTATCTCTGTGTACCTCTGAGTGTCAGAAAGTCTTTACAAAGTCTTTACGATGAGTCGGTATTTGAGTCTTCACAGCTTCTCCCCAGAGATCCTTGTGTTCCTTCCTCGGATCTATCCAGCATAAGTCACTAAGTTTTAAGTCTTTACTGTTCTTCATCTGTCTCCCCTGAACACAGTTGAGGCTATGTTCCTTTAAAAGTATGGGGTACTTATTCTTCCCTCTACAAGAATAGACCCTGCTTCTTTTAAAAAAGTGCTATCCTGCTTTTCATAAAACGTATGATACATTTTTGAATTGACAACTACAATTACAAATAAATTACACATTTTGAGATTACTTGTGACTAAAATTCAATGTTCAATATCTATTCTTGTGCTGCATCAAATTTTCTCTGTATTAAACTCATACATATTCAGGATTCAAGTCCAGTTATAAGCTACTGAACCACAGTGAGACATTTCAAGGACAACACCAAGAGAAAAACTGAGAAAAAAAGGAAATAACATAAATTCAGACATTAAACAAGAAAAAATCCGATATGCTTTTGAGAGGATTAAATCTTATTACAAATCTAGGTGCACATTATTTTTAAATAATTATACTTATTTTTATAGAAGAAAGTATTTTCTTCTTTTTTAAAGCATATATAATTTCTCCTTCAAAGGCTGTCCCAAGAATAACATTTAGTACAGTCTCAGTGATAAAAAATTTTGGAGGGGCCTGGGGCAGTGGCTCACTCCTGTAACCCCAGCTCTTTGGAAGGCAGAGGTAGGTGGATCATTAGAGGTCAGGGGTTTGGGACCAACCTGGCAAACATGGTAAAACACCATCTCTACTAAAAATAGAAAAATTATTCAGGCAGGATGGTGGATGCCTGTTATCCTAGCTACTTGAGAGGCTGAGGCAGAAGTATTACTAGAACCCAGGAGGTGGAGGTTACAAAGAGCCGAGATTGCACCATTATACTTCAGCCTTGGCTACAGAGCAATACTCAGTCTCAAAAGAAAAAAAAAATAGTCAGGTAGCTTTTAATCTATTTAAAATTTATTTCACCTATAATAATTTTAAGTATTACATTAATTAGAATGAAAATGTAGTAATCAGCTGAAAGTAGAGAATACAGACATAGAGTAATTCTGACCCTATATTCACTTATTATGTGACGTAAGACAGGATGTATGAATTTTGCATTAAAAATTACTCTGTTTCTATTGAGAAAGTTTTTATAAAGGAATTACCACAAGATCATGTAGTAAAATAATCTTAATCTATTTTCAAACTAAAAATACCATCGGTTTTTCATTTCTAATAAAATTATAAAAAGCATGATTACAACCATCACTTATAATATATTCTTTTCATTCATATTCCTTAGATTCTTAATTTTTTGATCTCTGAAAATTTTACATTTTAATTTTCTTACAGTCACAAATAACTCTAATATTACTTATAAACCAGAGCATGCCATAATAATCAACTAATTTAGTTTAGTTGTTTTGTATTTTTGCTAGAAAAAAAATACACTAAGAGGAATTGGTAAAAAAGAATAATCTTGTAATTGAATAAATTCATTTTTACTGTGAAACACTAATTATTGCTAAAATTAAAGTTTCTAATATTTGCCTTCACAATAGAAAGGCTTAAGTATTTATTTTAACAAAGAGCAATTACCAATGTCACATGGAAGAAATTATGCAACAGTTGATATTGCCAGTAGAGTAATCTCTTCAAGAGGTAAGAGAAAAATCAGAATACTTAAAACATACATCGTATCCTTAAAATGACATAATTCAGGCTTACACATGCCCAAGTGAACTGTAGCTTTGCAGATTCTCATTTATTTATCTGTCTGACTCTTTCATCTATTAAGAACCTTTCTGTGGTATCTGTCTAACTATCTATCCATCCATCCATCCATCTTTTCATCTATCCATCCATCCATGGATTTTCATGGTCTTATGTAGCATTGAAATAATTAGATAGGCAATTAATTAGTAAAAAAAAAAAATTAGAGCAGATTAGTATAAGATAGGTTATTCAGTATTTCCAATAATTTCCCCAATTAAAGGAAGAAATTATTTCACTAAATTAGAAACACTATTATAGTTTCAGGAATTTAAATGAAAATGTGTTACTCTGAAGAGTAAATTAAGGATGACATATATGAAAGAAATCTTATTTTGATGATTACATGTATACAAGGCAATCACCATGAAGCTGAACTGATGTCTCAAAAGCATTCACTGATGTTCATGAATAAAAATTCTAGCATCTTAGAGCAGAAATTGAGAAAAGGAAATCACTGACATACATAGAGTGTCTTTTTCTCAGGCGACCCAATTTCACCTATTTTTCTCTATATTTCACTATATTTCTAGAAAACTGTCATCTACTAACATAGCTTCTTTAATGAGAGATATGTCAAACCATGTCAGATGTGTTTTGCCTAATCTCTCTTTCCTTGCAGCAGTTCATAAAAAATGAATACCATCTTTTGCTTCATCTAAGAAATATAAATAAAAAGTGTTTTGTTTCAGTGATTAATTTTTTCCCCTTGAGTTTTTTTTAAAACTGAAATAAGACTAAGAAATAACTTAAGAGCAAAACTCAATTATTAAAAATATGTGACTTCAAGACAAAAAAAGATTTGTGGCTCTATGAAGCGATTTCCCTATGAACTATATAGGTTCATCCACAGATCACGTCTTCCTAACTCCCCAATTGTGATCCCTCTAGCAGCTGCAAAGCAAGATGCCAAACTCTTAGCAAATGCTTTTTTCTCCCCAGCAGCCTCTGAATTCTTGCCTGGCTCCTTCTGCTGCCTTGTTTCCTGGTGGTACTATTAATTGCCAGGAAAAGTTGAGAGCCACAGCTGCCTGTGTTTCTTTAATCATATTCTCCACGGGTTCTTGTAATCCAGAAATATTTCTTGGGATGGGAATCTCCTTGAGTGGCAAAAAGCTGAAAAGAATCTTTCTATGATGCTGTGTAGCTGCTCAGGCTACAGGACCAGGGTGAGGAATTCTAGTTTGATGTCTTGGCTCTGTAACCAGGTGCAATAGGATCCAAGCAAATTGTTTCACCATCCTGAGTATTTCTCTGCCTTGGACTGATTCCAACAAAGAGGTAGAAAGGATACTGTCCACTTAGGTTCCAGGAACAGGTGTCTTATCTCTGCTGGTTTAAACTTACCTGGATTTTATAACATCTACAACCATACAGCTAGGTTGTATAGCTACAAGAGTGGTATGAATCCCCTTTTGAAACGTTAATATTGGTTGAAGATTGTATGGAATCATTTTTATATCAAATACGTGTCTGTACTATAGAGAATAATGTAAAACTAATGTAAATTTTTAAGATAAAACATGAGCCCTCAAGGAAATTTACTTGCGATAGATACTTGGAGAATTCATCTACTTATTTTGGGAAAGTGACACAATCCCTAGGTTGCACACATGCAGAAGTTTGTTTTTGCTTTGGTATCCTGATTTTGCTGATAGAAAATACAAGGTACTTTCAGTAAAGTCAGACATTTTGGTGCCCTGGAAATAATAAGAATTTAAAAAGCATGATACAAACTATGACTGCTATTTAGACATTTATGTCCAGATTTTATTATGGAAATAACTTATAACTTCTAATTCAGGCACACTTAAAGAATGGTGAGAGGTTCCCCCGTTGGGAAAACAAATTATTATTATTTTCAGACAGAGTCTCTGTCACTCAGGCTGAAGTACAGTGGCATGATTTTGGCTCACTGCAACCTCCTTCTCCCAGGTTCAAGTGATTCTCCTGCCTCAGCCTCCTGAGTAGCAGGGACTACAGGCACACACCACCATGCCTACTTAATTTTTGTATTTCTAGTAGAGACAGGGTTTCACTATGTTGGCCAGGCTGGTCTTGAACTCCTGACTTCAAATGACCTGCCTACGTCAGTCTCCCAAAGTGCTGGGATTACAGGTGTGAGCCATTCCACCCTGCCTAGGAAAATAAACTGTTTTGGAGAGCAGTCTTTTTAAAATTTATTTACTTAATTTTTTAAAATAAATCTATATCTAGAGCTCCATAAAAAGTTCTATGATAAAATAATGGTAATGATAATACCACCTATTATCGAATTGCAAGTTCAGACATAAATATCATAATATATCACTGATTATTTGACTAGTATCTTAATGCTCAAGAAAGGTAACTTTTTTGACGGGGTCTCACTCTGTTTGCTACCCAAGCCGGAGTGCAGTGGTGCGTTTTCAGCTCACTGCAACCGCCACCTCTGAGCTCAAGCAATCAAAAAAGGTAATATTGTTCAAGTAATCAAAAATGGTAACACTTTATCAAATATTTTATGGTAACTGCCTCTTTTGTAAAAGTAATCATTCAAAATGAAATCCACATCTAACTTAAAATGTGTTTATCATTTGTCTCCACCCACTGGAATGTAAGCTCCTTGAAGGAAAGGATGATCTTGTTCATTTTGCTTACCAGTGTACTTTGGGGACTTGGTGCCTAATAGAACCTCAACAAATATTAAATACATGAATGAGTGATTGGTCAACATATCAGTTGGCTTTGGCAGCCTTCTGCCTCCTCATAATCTCCTCCTTTCCCTCTTGCTAAAAACCAGTAGATTGCCTACTTTTAATAAATATGAAACCAACTTTTCTAATTCCTTCTCTCTGCCAGGTTTTCTCTACAAACCAGCATCATCCAATAGAAATATACTGTGAGCCATATATACAATTTTAAAAATAACTAGTGTCCATTTAAGAAGTAAACATAAACAAAATTAATTATAATAAATCCTATTTGATCTAAGCATATCCAAGATACTGTCATTTCAACATGTAATTATACAAAAATTATTGATGAAATAGTGACATTACTTTTTGTACTCAGACTTCAAAATCCACTGTGTGTTTTACAGATACCTTGTTTTACATTAATCACATTTTAAGAGCTCAATAGTCCACATAGCCAGCAGCCACATATTGACAGCACCTAGATTATACAGGTGAGCCCAATGTAGTCACAAGGGGGCCTTACAAGAAGGAGGCTGGAGGGTCAATGTTAGTAGTAGGAGATATGATGGTGGGAACAGAAGTTAGAAGGATATGAGAAGAAACCCTGAGCCAAGGAACACCTGCAGCATCCAGAAGCCGAAAATGGCAATGAAATGATTATCCTCTGAAACCTTCAGAAGGAACCAGCCCTGTCAATATCCTGATTTTAGCACTTCTGACCTCCAGAGCTGTAAGACAAGTGTGTGTTATTTTAAGTAACTAGGTTTGGGGCAATTTGTTACAACAGCAGTAGAAAACTAACACACACTCTTCATTTAGGCGGAACAAGGTCATTTTTGACATCTAGGCACGTTAGATTCTTAGTGCATCCTGAGTTGCCACTTCACCACATAAGAGGCAGTCAATATAAAGCTACTGAATGAATGTTGAATAGAATAGAATACAAACATTAAAATGATGTTTACAAAGCCATCATAATAAAAGGGAAAAATGTTATTAAAAAAATTTACATTACAGTGCAATCACCACTGTATTAAATGGACAAACATCAAATTATGTATATAAAAATTCCAGAAAAAAATAAACTATTAATAGTCATCATTTCTGCATGCTGGAACTATAAATGACTTTTTTTCCCCTTCCTTTTACATTTTTGCATTGTTTCAATTTTCTATAAAGAATGATATCATTTTCATAAAAGAAGAAAGCACATCAATTTCATTTAAAAAGTAGACAGGAATATAATATAAAATATAGAAGGCAGTGAAAAGAATGTTGTTATATTCAGTTTCTTCATTTATGCATCAACGATTCTAATGTAACTAATAGTTCAAAATCTTCCAATTCATACATCTTTGTATCACAAACTGCATGGTCATCATGGATCTGTTTTGATTTTGCAAACAGTGGTCATCTTTACTAATAGTAAAGTTATGATTATCACTTTCCAGAAATCAGCTGCTGACGGGACTGTGAGCTGCATGACCCCAGCAGCGTGTCAGAGAGGTAGTGATTTAAGCAGATGCCGACAATTGACTCCACAGGAAGGAAAAAAGTCAAGACGAAAAAAGCTGGGAGACCTGCTGAGTGAATCTGCTTACTTACATGTGAAAAGAAGAAAGAGTTATTCTTAGAACTATGGCTCTTTGACCTTGGATAAGTCATTCCATTCCTCTGAGCCTCACTCAGTCTCTCCCTTTGTGTTAGGCGAGTATAGAACTAAATTGTCTTTAAGATTCTGTCTAGCTCTAATATTCTATAAATACATGTGTATGTATACACATGCAAACACACTCCACACATTTGGACATACAGGCTCTGAGACATAAGACAATGAGACTAATACTCAAAACAATATTCCACTGTTTTGCAATCACACAGGAGTTGCCTTGAACCAGCTTTAACTAGGTCCTTCATACTGTGCAATTTGCCACTAAGACCATCACCATCAGGTATTTCAGTGTCTTCTTTTCCACCATGTCAGAAAATAAACTGCACAGTTTGAAAAGGCTTAGACATGTGAGGGGTTACAGCAGTAGCAGTAGCCTGAGGTCTGCCTGGTCCCTGAGGCTTTCTAGCTTGTCACTTGGCAGCTCTTTGAAGAATGCATGTGTAACTTTGAGAAGGTTTTCTACTTTCTTCCAAGAAAATCAAGCACATTAACAGAACTTAATAACAGATTTCCAATGCAATGCAATGCCTGATAATATCTCAATTGTTGATATCAAATGAAGATGCCATTTCTGGAATATGTCTTATATAAAATTTCACTGGAAGTCTGAAATGTCCTAGGATATTTATTATGAACGTTTTTCCAGGAAATATTGGCAGTATTCCTATTTTTCAAAGGAAACGTAAGTGATTTAATCTAAATCTTAAGGTACTTACAAGTCTTGCAGGGTGGAATAAATTATGTGCATATTGAACTCTAATGCAAAACAGAAAGATTAATGCCAGAGAAAGGTAGGGGTGTATCCCTGCAGATAGAGTTTCAGAAGAGCGAGAGATTATACCCAGCTGCTGAAACAGGAAGATAGTCTAGAGAAGCTTATGGGGTGCACGGTATCAAAGGTCTTTGGCTCCTAAATTCAAGAACTAATATGGGAAGGGATGATTTTTTTTTTTTTTTTCTGGACAGAGCCTCACTCTGTCACCCAGGCTGGCACAGTCATGGCTCACTGCAGCCTTGACCTCCTAGGCTCAAGCAATCCTCCCATTTCAGCCTTCCAAGTAGTTTGGACTATAGGCATGCACCACCATGCCCCATTCATTTTTTCTATTTTTTATAGTGATGAGGTTTCATCACCATATTGCCCAGGCTGATCTCGAATTTCTGGGCTCAAGCAATCTGTCTGCCTCAGCCTCCCAAAGTGCTGGGATTACAGACATGAGTCACCGTATCTGACCAGGAGGAATTTTTGATGGAGGAACTAGAATGAACAATGTCTTTGCAGCATGGAGAATCTGGGGTATGTACAGAGGTGAACAAAGTGTGAAATCTGATAGCAATGCCAACTCCAGATTGGGGAGCCCAGGGAATAAAGGTGAAATGTCACGTAAGATTGAGAGTGCCAAGGCCTTGAGTGCCCACAGAAGGAAAAAGAGATGGCACTTTATTCTATAGACAGTTGCCAGCCATCTAGGACATTTAAGCAATTGTTTGATTTGCATTTATTCACCCCTCCCCATTATAAGAGGCACAGATAATTTTAACTCTGTAGTTTAAAAGGCATTATAATTTTCTCGCTCAACAAGTGAACATAATTCCAAGCAATGTCCATGTGTCATACAATGAATAATTCTAATTACGTGTTTGAAATTCTGTCAGAAATTTCCTTTGCTTTAGTGTTTCTAGTTTTATTTGGTGTTGGAAGAAGAGTAGTTCCATTCAGATGTTAGAGTCAGAGGTTCACATGCAGCCGGGCATGGTGGCTCACACCTGTAATCCCAGCACTTTGGGAGGCCAAGGCCAGAGAATCACTTGTGGTTAGGAGTTCAAGATCAGCCTGGGCTGAAACATGGCGAAACCCTGTCTCTACTAAAAATATAAAAATTAGCTGGGTGTGGTGGTGCTTGCCTGTAGTCTGAGCTGTTCAGGAGGCTGAGGCGTGAAAATTGCTTGAACCCGAAAGGCAGAGGTTGCAGTCAGCTGAGATCACACCCCTGCACTCCAGCCTGGGTGACAGAGTGAGACTCAATCTCAAAAAAAAAAAAAAAAAAAAAAAAAGCTGTATATGCATGGGGCCCAGGAAACCCAACCTTCTGGAAGAGAGAGGTGACTTGGTCACACAGACATACAGACTGTATCTACTGGTCTCCAGGCTTCCTGGTTTCAGCCTTTTAGACCCCAGGGCTTAGTTGTGGCTCCGTATGCATAGCCCCCTGCCTTCCCACCAGTTTACTCCTTGACAGTGGCACTAAACCAATGTACGTGAAGACATAACACTGATTCAGCATGGTGCTCTCACTGTGTGTCTGAGTGTGTGTATATGTGTGTCTGTGCATTTATATATAAATGTGCAAATATACACACATTATGCAAAATGGCAACAGCACATACCATTATTTTATTTTTTTTAGCTGTCATTTTGTAGTGAAAGCCATATTTTTTCCCAAACAGTTTGTGAGCATTTTGAGAAGAGGCCCACCATATTCTATCATGCACACAGCCAATACTCAATTAGCGTTCATTGAGCAATTGACTTAACCTAAGGCTTTAGCATTCTAGAAACGTAGTATTTCCTCCTAGGACAAGGAGAACAGCTGGTTAACATACTTGGTATGAAAGGACCAAAAAGTATGGTTCCCATTTTCCTTTGGATCTTAGAAAGACAAGACAGTTTATGTCTTTAAAAGCTCCCAAGATAAGGTAACTGGACTCATGATCTGAAAGCAATCTATCAATATGTACGTGTGTGCATGGGTGAGTGCATACATGTGTGAGAAATCAGAAAGCTCAAAACTGAAAAATGGAGAAATCATATGCTAAACATTAAATCCAGGTGGTGTTAGCAAATGGCTACAGTTCATCAACTGGCGTGGTTCTCATGAGTTAAACTCAACACTTACCTCAATAAAGAAGATGCTGGCCGCTGATGTTGGGTGGTGATACATATAGACTGTCACAAGGATGGCTGTGGCTATAATCAGGACCAGGATGAGAATTCCAACGATGAGGCCAGCGTGGAGGCTTCCTCCTTTCTTCTCAGCTGCACTGTCATCTGTAGAAGCTGAAAGAATATCCCAGCTGTCAGGACCTTCATGAGTTTACCCTTAAGTCTGCATTTTCATCTGAGGAGATATTTGTGCTTTTAATAAAGTACAATGGGGTCTTTACTTCCTGTACGACTTTTCTACAACACCAATTTTACAGGTGAGGTGCTCTTCATATGGGCAATGAAAAATCTGTAGGATTCATGAGCAAAAATGCATTTTTCAATGTGTTTTATTTTTATTTTTTGAGACAGAGTTTTGCTTTTGTTGCCCAGGCTGGAGTGCAATGGCACGATCTTGGCTCACTGCAACCTCCACCTCCCATGTTCAAGCAATTCTCCTGCCTCAGCCTCCCTAGTAGCTGGGATTAAAGGCGTGAGTCACCACACCCACCTAATTTTGTATTTTTAGTAAAGATGGGGTCTCATCATGTTGGTCAGGCTGGTCTTGAACTCCTGACCTCAGGTGATCCACCCACCTCGGTCTCCCAAACTGCTGAGATTACAGGCATGAGCCACCACGCCTGGCCTGTGTTAAAATTTCTAGTTGGATATGCAAAATGAATAGCTTTTATCTTCAAAGTACTGTGGGAAACCTCAAACTCTAATTAACTACACACTAAATTTAACTTTGATTTTTCTCATTAAACCGGCAAAGTTACCTATGGAAAAACCGATTAATTTTGAAAGCTCCTCTCATTTTCTATAGTAAATTTTAAATTGAAGAGTATTGGACATCTCTTGGTAAGCTACACAGGCATTTTCAGAAATCTGTACGTGAGCTCCAAGCATAATTTGTGAAAAATCTGTTTTAAACAGAAATGCTATTTAAAAGTGTAACACAGGGATGCTAAATGACCCTCAAATAGCTTTGATCACTATCTAAAGGGAACACCTCAGCAGAGGAAAATATTCCACTACACCAGAGACCAGTATCATTTCCTGTAATTTTTACTGAGATACTTTCCACTGTAATACACATTTTCAGGCCTACCTGAGGAATTTAATTTCTAAAGTAATAACTATCCTAACCAAAGCCAACCAGCCAAATACAACTAATCTCTAAAGTCTTCTTTTGTTCTAAAATTCTGTAATCATCGATGATTATTTGGGCATTTAGAGATCTTTCTCAATTATGTGTGGCAGGTAACTGTATCTTAAGCGCACCATATCACTGGTATTCTGAATCATGAGATAATTCTTTAAGATGTACAGAAGTTTCAGAACAGTGACTCTCAATTTCTTCCCCTTTCCTTCCTTCCTTCCTTCCTCCCTCCTTTCTTTTTTTCTTTCTTTCTCTTTTCTCCTTTCTTTCTCTCTCTTTCTTTTCCCTCTCAGACGAAGTCTCACTCCATTGCCAAGGCTAGAGTGCAGTGGTGTGATCTCGGCTCACTGCAACCTCCACCTCCCAGGTTCAAGCAATTCTCCTGCCTCAGCCTCCTGAGTAGCTGGGATTACAGGTGTGTGCCACCATGCCCAGCTAATTTTTGTACTTTTAGTAGAGATGGGGTTACACCATGTTGGCCAGGCTTGCCTTGAACTCCTGACCTCAAGTGATTTCACCCGCCTCGACCTCCCAAAGTGCTGGGATTACAGGCGTGAGCCACTGTGTCCGGCTCCAATACTTTCATGACCAATTTATCTCGTTGTTATTTTTATCCTTTGCCTCTATGTTGTAAACATTTTTTTTTCTATTAAACTTCATTTAATAAGCACTGATTTCTTTATTTCACATTTTTTTAAAAAGAGAAAACAAACAAACATGGATGTCTATCACAATGTGTGGTCTACACGAACTGATGGAATTCCAGATCAAGTGGAGAAATAATGACTTCCTAATTCTTTCCATCTCTCCTCTACATTTTTATTGCTGTTGTTTACTCTTTGCTTGAGAACTGTTGTTGGTGTTCAGTGATCCTTCTCCAAATCTAGTAAGGCTCAAAATTCTACAGATTTCCCTAATGTAACAGAAATTCATTAGTGAAAGAAGATCAAATTTAGAGTAATTCATTATATAATAGCTCGTTTACACCGTGTCAGGCATAGTTGTATTGCTTTGCAGGTATCAAACCAACAACCTTAAGAGGCAGCCACTGTTATTTCTGTTTTATAGGTAAGGAAATCAAGACATAGGAGAATTAAAAAAATGAGCTAGGGATGCATAATTATTAAAGTAGAACTGAGCTCAAACACAAGTAGTCTGCCCTCCAAGTCTAAACTCTGGACCTCTGATCAATGCCTCCTCAATGAACACTGGGCTGTACGTCCTGCTATTTTCTCTTATTTCACGTTGTGAGTTCTTCTAGCAAATAGTTTTGTAAAGAATCTGGTAATTTCAAGCAAAGAAAAAATAATGTAAAAAACGGTTACAGAATTAACATTGTGGCTGGGCACAGTGGCTCATGCCCATAACTTTGGGAGGCCAAGGCAGGTGGATTACTTGAGGTCAGGAGTTTGAGACCAGCCTGGCCAACATGGTAGAAACTCTGTCTCTACTAAAAATACAAAAAATTCACCAGGTGTGGTGGCAGGCACCTTTAAGCCCAGCTACTCAGGAGGCTGAGACAGGAGAATTGCTTGAACCCGAAGGCGGGGGTTGCAGTGAGTGAAGATTCTGCCACTGCACTCCAGCCTGGGCAACAGAGTGAGATTCTGCCTCATAAAAAAGAATTATATTGCACCTTCAAGATGACAGAGGCTATGTCTTTGAGCTGGGTCTTAGGTCAGTATCTGCCATCATAAACATTTCCATACATATTTAGTGGGAAGGTAGGAGGAAAAGAGAGAAAGAAAGAAAAATAAAGGCTGTTAAAAATAGGTTACAGTATTAGAATGACCACATCTCCAATAAAAATCAAATGAGGCTATAATAAATGACCTCATCCGTCTGGTCTTCAGTTAACTTTATCTCCACAGCACGGTCAATAATAATAATTACCCCATAGGGTTAATGTGAGAATTCCACATTTAATACATATCAAGTTCTTAGGAGAGTACCTGACTCATAATAAGCACTTAATTAATACTGAGATATATTATGTTATTATCGCACTTTTTATATGAGGCAGGTTGAGGCAAATTATACTGTCAGATTCATGACACCATATAAACTATGTTTTTGCCCTTAACATGTGTTGCTTTTAAAAGTTTGGCTTCATTCTAAAATATGCTTGTATTATTGCATCTTGTGGAGTTGGCTATTTTCTTATTTTTATAAGAGTATGACACATTGCTTTCATAGGAAAATAGGATTAATTGAAAATGTGACTTTAGGGAAAATGAAGCAAAAAGGAAGCCTTGAGTATTTCTTCAAATCCTTCCCTCCCTCTTTCATTCGTCTTTCTATCCCTTCATCCTTCTCTTTCTTGCTGTTTTTTATCCTCCCTTTCTCCATCCACCCACCCACCCAACCATCTAGGGTCTGATTCTATTTCTGGGGTTTGTGTTTGGGCTGGGTCTGAGGTCAGTAAACAGTCCTTTATACACAGCATGCCAAATTTTAGCCTCACAAATTCCAGCCTCACTTCTTCTTCTTCTTTTTTTTTTATTTTTGAGGCACGGTTTGCTGTCACCCAGGCTGGACTGCTGTGGTGTGATCTTGACTCACTGCAGCTTCAAACTCCTGGGCTCAAGTGATCCTCCTGTTTTTGCCCCCCAAGTAGCTGGGACTACAGGCATGTGCCACCATGCCTGGTATTTTTTTGTAGAGGCAGATTCTCACTGTTGCCCAGGCTGGTCTTGAACTCCTGGACTCAAGTGTTCCTCCTGCCTCAGCCTCCCAAAGTGATGGGATTACGGATGTGTGCCTCGGCAGTAGCCTTACTTCTTTTGTGTGTGTAGGATGGGGGAGGGATGGTCAAGGTATTTGTGAGTTGATCTCAAGTTGCTACTTCCCAAATGAGCCAGAGGACCAGAACCTGTTAAAGAGGAAGCCCTTCCCAGGAAGGAAGAAGAGAACAAGGGTCATGTTTTACTTAATAAGAGTCCTTGTCAGAAATAAAATTATTTTTGATTTGCAGGGTATAGGTTGCCAGTCTTTGGAATATCACATCATAACCAGATTTGTGCCTTATGGGTGATAAACCTTGCTCCCTTTATTTAGACATAAATGTTTACTCTCACAATTGTTACTTAGTCATACTTCCAATAATAATTTACTTATATTATCTCCTTTAAAAATGTTATATTTCTATTTTAGATGTTAAAATACCATGTCCATATCTAATAATACAATTTGTACAGAGTCTAGTTTATTACCAGCCAAATAACCATTTAATAACATTTTTTGATGATTATTTTAATAAAATAAACAGCCTTCATAGAGTCTCAATACTAACCAGAAGACAAAGTAAGTATTTAAGAGATGTATGAGTATCACATGACATAATGTGTTGTAACAGAGCAAGCCATTTACGGAAAAATGTAGCATACTCAATTCCAAAATAGTATAAGAGTTTCTTTGTGTCACATACCAATGACTATTTCAAAGTGCTTTAGAGTGGTCATCTGAACGGAGTGACCAAAATTACACACATAGTTTTTGAGAATGCATTTTCCTATCCTCATATTATTTATTTATTTTGCTACTGCAATGATTTTACAATTTCCTACACAGTACAAGCATCTCTATTCCAGCTTCTTTCTATGGGCTTTAGGTGAGCATATATTAGCAGGTATTCTGATGGCCTAATTAGAGGTTGCTAAATCTGAAGGTGCAGGAAGCACTCCATTGATATGCTTTGATTTTAAATTCTTTCACTACTTGGTTTCCAGTTTAATATCATGCTTGATCAAATGGTACAGATTTTGCATATTTATGGAGATCTGCAGACAGAATTTAGAGTATCCTGGGTATATACTGAAAGGGACAGAAATCATTCTACCATGAAAACATATTATGTCCATTGCAGCACTATTCACAATAGCAAAGACATGGAATCAGCCTAAATGCTCATCAACAGTAGACTGGATCAAGAAAATTTGGTACATATACACAATGGAATTCTATGCAGCCATAAAAAAAGAATGAAATCCTATTCTTTGCAGGAAGCAACACGGAAAGAGGTGGAGGCCATTGTCCTGAGCAAACTAACACAGGACCAGAAAACCAGATACCCTGCATTCTCACTTGTAAGTGGGTGTTCATCATTGAGTACATATGGACACAGAGAAGGGAACAACAGATACCAAAGCCTACTTGAGGGTGGAGGGAGGCAAGAGGGTGAGGATTAAAAAACTACCTGTTGGATACTATGCTTATTACCTGGGTGATGAAATAATATGTACACAAACTCCCAGGCTAATTTGCCTATAAAACAAACCTACATGTGTACCCCTGAACCTAAAATAAAAGTTAAAACATGATGGGTATCTCAAATGCAAAACTGGAATTTAAAAAGTTGTGAGTAAGTTCTTAGTAATGCCCATAACTGAAGTTTAATTCATTCACCTCAAGGGAAGACTGCTTGAGTGCACTGAGTTCCCTCCTTCAGAAAATACAATAAACTAAGATTTTCTGAAGGAGGGAAATCAGTGCACTCAAGAACAATCAATCTGTGGCTCGACTGATTGTTCTTTTAAATTGGCAGATAGAAGTATGTCAAAGAGAATTCTGAACTTGCTTAAGGTAGAAACTTCTCAGTAAGCTCGATATGGTTTGGCTCTGGATCCCCACCCAAATCTCTTCCGGAATTGTAATCCCCATGTATTGAGAGATGGACCTGGTGGGAGGTGACTGAATCATGAGGGTGGTTCCCCATGCTGTTCTTGTGATAGTGAGTTCCTGTGAGATCTGATGGTTGAAAAGTGGCACTTCCCCCTTCTTTCTCTTTCTGTCCTGCCGCCATGTGAAGAAGGTGCTTGCTTTTCCACCTTCTGCCATGATTGTAGGTTTCCCGATGACTCCCAAGCCATGTGGAGCTGTGAGTCAATTAAACCTTTTTTGTTTATAAATTACCCAGTCTCAAGGAGTCCTTGATAGCAGTATGAAAATGGACTTATACAAAGCGCATCAGAGTCTAGTAGGCATTAGGGAAATATTAAAGAAAAATGAGAAGGAATCTAGTCTTAAGACCTAAACTCTTCCTCTGTTAATACAAACATCTTACACTCTTTCATTCATGTCCAAAAGCAAACAAAAACTAAAGAAGCATCTTTCTCACATACATAGTAAAACATAACACACAGAAAAATTCAAATCTTTAGTCTTTGTTTAGCCTTACATTATGAATAAAATAAGAGGAATTAATAAAGGGCAATAAGAAGCCATAAAATAGAGTCTCCAAGCCAAAAACAGAAAAACAGGAATATATTTTAAAAATCTCCAAAGTAAAGGCATTTTTTGCACTGTGCTTAAGACATTTTTAATACATAAATAAAGCAGAGAAAATCAATAGTATCAAAGATAATATACTCTCATCTGACTCAGTGAGTGTCCTGTGCAGTGTTTCTGGCTTTTCAATGCTTTATGAAATGCAGATCAATATTTAGACACAGAGAAGACTGCAAGAACTGTCAATTCTATCAAAGCAATCGGCTATTTGGGGGTAAGTTTTAGCTACCATAATAACAAAGACAGTATATATGTATTATGTATATTTTTTTCTTTTTTTTGAGATGGAGTCTCACTCTGTCACCCAGATGGAGTGCGGTGGTGCTATCTCAGCTCACCACAACCTCTGTCCTCTTGAGTTCAAGTGAATCTCCTGCCTCAGCATTCTAAATAGCTGGGATTACAGCCGTGTGCCACCAAACCCAGCTAATTTTTGTATTTTCAGTAGAGATGGGGTTTCACCATGTTGGCCGGGCTGGTCTTGAACTCCTGATCTCAAGTGATCCACGCGCCTCAGCCTCCTGTAACTACAGGTGTGAGCCACTGTGCCTGGCCAAGACAATATATTTTAAAAAGACAGTAAGTACATACTAGAAAACATTTAAGACCTCATGTCAATGTATTTAATTTGAAGCAGTCCGTGAATCATGGGAATATAAAGAAGGAGGAAAGATGAAAGAAATAGAGTTTGAAAAAAAGAAGATAGGTGGAAAGAAGAAAGAAAATCCAATTATGTATGTGTATGTGTATGTCTGTGTGTGTGAGTGTGTGTGTGTATGTGTGTATGTGTGTGTATTTCGAAGTGTAGCATTTAATTTTAAAACTCTATGTCTCTGTGCTGTTTCTATGACTGTTAATATCCCTTAGGATTTACATGCATGTGGCATTGATATTCTGTATTTAGAAGTATAATTCTTCAATACGGTAAAATATTTTAATGCATTACCTAAATGATCTGTACCTCCTATTAAATTTTGCCAACAATTAAAGTCTAGGAATAAAGAAAAAGTAAAATAGAAATATTCTTTGTCTGAAATTTTATTCACTGTAGAACTAACTCTTCTCCTGGGCTTAAAATGAAACACTACAGCCCATAAATTTCATAATATATTAATATCCTTTGGGGGACTGAGAGGCTGATGGGTTGGACAAAGTCATGCACAAATTTGCTCAAAATTCATAAATCTTACACAGGCGATGCCAAAATGTTCTATTTTAAAGCTTCAGAATAAAGTTAAACTATAAATGCTTAAAATGTTAGTGTTCCACTTGGGGATTAAAAATGCACACAGACATGACTTTCCCCATGGAATATTACCTAACTCATTTACAAGCAAAAGCACGTAATGAAAGAAAATCATGATAAAAGTTTTAAGTAAATTGTACTTCCCTTTGTAAGTTTCCCTCACCACTGATCTCATTTTGTAGCTCATGTATTTTCTCTCTTACCTTTTTTACTTTCTGTATACACAATCATGACCTTGACTTCATTCAGAGTTTCTTCTGGTGTTTTATGTCTTTTGAAATTGTCCATAATGCTCTTAGTTCTTTCATTTTCTTAACCACAGTGACACAATTTTTAAAATTCTTACCAGCCTGCCAATCTTATTCTGGTATTGGAGTGCATTAAAACTATTATACAAGGTATACTTAATTCATATTAGGTATCATTCTGTCAATGCATTTACATTAAGACATTGCTGTAGAAGAGGTTTGGGTAATCACTGTGAAAAGATACAAAAGCAGGTACACAAAACACATCTAAGGGCATTATGTTTGGGGAGACCAGTATCTGGCAAGGGCAGCTTTCCTTTTGCAGTCTGCTCTACTATCGGGCAGCTGTGAGATTCATTCAGGGAAACAGATAAAACATTCGGGGCTGGAAGATCTTAAGAGTATGACTATCCTTTTTAAAAAACTACAACAACCTGATAATCCCTTACCTTTTATCTTTGAAAAATGAAGCTAAATAAAATTTCCATGAAATAATATTAAAAGGAATACTTGATTCTATCAAAATGAGGGATTCTGGATAATAGTCACCAAGTGATAGGCTGATCCTAGTCTCATTCAATGACCAGTGCTTTCATGCATGTATATGTGCAGATATCTTAAGGGGAAAGTTTTAAGAGATCAAGTCTGCAGTGAGCTTTGATCCTGCTGCCGCACTCCAGCCTGGGTGACAGAGTGAGTCCCTGTCTTTAAGAAAAAAAATGGAAAAAAGAGGCTTATAGTATTTACATATACTATAAACAAGACCTAAAATAAATATTTAAAATAACTATCATTTTTCACTTCTTATGTGTATATGTGCTCTTCTTTGTAATAACCTACCTATCCATATATTTTTAGCAATCAAGATCTCTGTAACACCAACTTTTAAAGTTTTCCTAACATCAGCTTTCTATACCAAGTTATCATTTTTCTCTATTTAAAATATTTTTAAAATTATTATTATTATTTTTGATATGGAGTCTCTCTCTGTTACCCAGGCTGGAGTGCAGCCACGTGATCTTGGCTCACTGCAACCTCTGTTTCCTGGGTTCAAGCAATTCTCCTGCCTCAGCCTCTCGAGTAGCTGGGACTATAGGTGCATGTATCTATGTCTGGCTCACTTTTTTGTATTTTTAGTAGAGATGGGGTTTCACCATGTTGGCCGGGCTGGTCTCAATCTCCTGATCTCAGGTGAACTGCCCACCTTGGCCTTCCAAAATGCTGGAATTACAGGCATAAGCCACTGTACCCAGCCAAGAATTATTTTTGAAAAATAAAAGTAAAATTTGTCTCAAAATCTACCAAAAACCCACAGGAAAAAACATCCTCATACCTAAAATTTTCAGCTAAATATGAAACTAAAGGGGTCATAAATGATTTTCTCATTTAATTCCATGCCAAGCCCTTGCATGGTTAAGATATTAGGGTTTTTAACTATAGAAACAATTTAGTAGAGTTTTCCTAACAAGGATATTCATAGTGACTATAGAATTCCAAAAATAGGCCAATAAAGTACTTTCAAGGTCTGGAGGTACAGAATACAGTGACTCTTCATACTATTTATTCTATCAATTTCAGAATAAAGTCACTTATGTTCACACAGATCATTTATATCCATAACCTGAGATTGTAATGATGAATGTTTACTGCTTATCAAATCCATCAAGTTTTCTGAACATGGAAGAACGATTCCTTTCACTCTGTTCCTATCGGTGTAGAAAGATTTGTGTCTAAACCACCTGGCTAACATAAATACGGAAATTTCGGGGCTTCCAAGAATAACATCAGCTCTCACATTGCTGGACCTAAAGGACCATCATCTTTTCAATCCTGTCTTATTTTCTACAAAATGGACATAACAGTAAGATCAATCTCCTGATGATTGTTCTGAGATGCTTTATAAGCATCTGAGAGGATGCTTATAACATGGTTGGCATTGTGCTTAGAATATAGTAAATTCTCAGTGGAATGGTTGTACTAATGTTAGTGCCATTCATACTATTTGTTATTCTATTGATTAGTATAATTTGCTATATTGATTCTTTAGTATTATTGTTAATACTATTATTAACACTTATTAGTATTCTATTGATTCCTACCCTCATTCTTCTCAATCATGAGATTTACTCATGATTTACTACCAGGGCAATGAGAAAACTTCTTGAAATTATTCATGGAAAGAAGGAATCCATTCCCTCGCTGAAGCTTAGGAGCATGTTGAGTGAAAGCAAGGAAATTTCAGTGAATAGTTCTTCAAGTGGAAAGGCCAAGATCAGTTTCTCATGCACTTGCACTCACCCAAAGAGAAACACATTGTCCCAACCAGTAGCTTGGACGTGGCATATAGAATCCACAGCCACTATTTGAAAAACAAAAGCCTAGCTTCTGAGGTCTAGTAGTCTATCTAAATAAATAAGATCAACCTTTCAATGGTTATCTATGAGCAGCTTCTTTGGAAAACTGCAGAATACTTAATCAACCTCAAGTTCTTCAGTGCATGAATTTACGTATAACATTATTAAAAGCCTTTGGATCTCCCAAGAAAGCATGAATTAATTTAGTTGCTAGAGATACTCATTTACCCTGTGTGTGTGCCTCAGTATTGAATCCTGACACTGACGTTCTCAACAACCATACAATCCTTTGGCTTTTTGCTGTGCTTTGATGTGTATTATAGCTCCCCAGGAAAGTAAACGAGCAGAATTCTATGTGTGTGCTATGTAGCTCAGAGAGACAGAATCGGAAACTGGAAAAAAGAAGAATCCCCCAAACCAAAAAGTAACAACAACAACAGATCGGTATAGCTTTGAATTTCACGTTAGTTTGTGTTACCAGAACTAATAAAGTGTGCCACATAGAATAGAAAGAAAAAAATAAAACCAGTGAGCAACACTTGTTTAGAGTATGTATATTTCACTGCTTTGCACCAATACTGGCAAAATATGTCTCAAATAATGCCTTTAACATGGACAGAATCAAGCTGCTTAGGAGATGGGTATTATAAAACTGTATTGATCACACTGCTCCTTAGCTACTGGAGCACCAAGTCTCCTGAAATGTAAAGCTTTATGTGTTGAATGTGGAGTATAATACATTTAGTCCAGGAAGTGTGCCCTGGTCCTGACCTAACCTGTTCCACCAAACCACCTTTGCAAACAGACTCCCATGTGTGGGTGTATGACACTTAAACACAAGTTGTACAGTTACAAGGGCTTTGGTCTCAAAGTGTTGGGGGATGGGATTAGAGAAGAATTAAAGTTCCCTTGGATTTTAAAACTCTATGATTTGCTGGTCAGGCACAATGGCTCACATCTGTAATCCCAGCACTTTGGGAAGCTAAAGCCAGAGAATCACTTGAGGCCAGGAGTTAGAGACTAGCCTGGGCAATATAGTGAGATCCTATCTCTACAAAAATTTTTTAAAAAACAAAAAGTAGGCAGGCATGGTAGTTCACACCTGTAGTTCCAGCTACTCAGGAGGCTGAAGTGGGAGGATTGCTTGAGCCCAGGAGTTCAGGCTGCAGTGAGCCATGGCTGCACCACTGTACTGCAGCCTGGGTGACAGAGTGAGACCTTGCCTCTAAAAACATAAATAAAAACAACTCTATGATTAGGCAAAGTTGATGCTGCTATATTTTTTGAGATACTGGATGGCTTTAATAGGAGAATAGCTAACAAATGACTACATACTCAACTGGGCCATATTAGAAGCAACTCTCCTGGCAGGACAGCAGAGTGACGGAGCGCATAAGGCACGCCTGAAAATCAGAGACTTTGGTTCTGCAGACCAGCTACATTCCTTATAAACCATGTCACTGTCAACAAATTACTTAAATCCCTGGGTTTCTGAGACTTCATGTGTAAAATGGGATTACAAATAGTACTTTCTTCTTAGGGTGCTGTTAGGATTAAGTGAGTTAAACATGCAAAGCCCTCAGAAGACTGCCTGCTATATCATTAATAGCCCAATAATTACTAGATAATTTAATCATTATTATCAACTACATGGAAAGATTCCGTGAATAAAGCAAAACATGAATCACATAGTCAAAAATGTTAAATTTTATGCCTTTTAATTAGAAACGCTGGTTCACTAAGGATAAGCTTTTTTTCTTTCTTTCTTACTTTTTTTGCTTTGGCTGAGAATTTTAAGACGCCTGGAAGAATTGATTCATGGGAATTGAAAAAACCTATAGTTTATGAAAACATATCAAAATACCTCTCTTTTCTTTCTTCTTTTTTTATTTTTACAGAGGTCAAATTCACATGCTTGAAATATATGAATTTTAAATGCACAATTTACCAAATTTTTATAATTGTATATAGCAAATAACCATCACCCAAATCAAGATATGAAACTCTTCCATGCTCCCATAAAGTTCTCTTATCTTCACCTACAATCCATCCTAACACCCCCGCCCAATACTGCATAGGCAACCACTGTACTGATTTCCATTATTGTAGATTAGCTTGATTTTACTTGAAATTCACATAAATTGAAACATACTACATGTATTCTGCTGTGTCTGGCATCTTTTGCTTAACACTGTTTTAGGATGCATCCGTGGTATTGCATGCATCAGTAGTTCATACTTTTTTTCTGCTGAATAGTAGTCCTTTTTGTAACATGCACTCGATTTTATTCTTCTGTTGATGAACATCTGTACTATTTCCAGTTATCGACAATTATGATTTGAGTTGCTATGAATACTCTCTTAGAAGTGATTGTGTGTGTGTGGACACATTTTCTTTTTTTAATAAATACATAGAAGTGGAATTCTGTCTTAAAAGGGCAGAACTTTATAATACACTGCCAAAGAGTTTTCTGAAGTGATTGTACAGTATCACACTCCAATCAGCAATGTATAGATTTCAAGTGCACCATATCCTCATCAGTATTAGTGTTGTGTAGTATTTAGCTATCCTAAAGAGCATGGTATGGTATCCCATTTAGGTTTTGATTGTTTATTGTTAATTTTTAGGAGTTACTTATATTTTCCACATATAAGTCCTTTGTAATATAAGCATACTGTAAATATTTTCTCTTATCTGTAACCTGCCTTTCCATTTTCCTAACAGAGTTTTTGATGAACACAGGATTTAATTGTTTTTTTTTTTTTTTTTGAGAAAGGGTCCTGTTCTGTCACCCAGGCTGAAGCACAGTGAGATGATTATGTCAATTTCCCAGGCTCAAGTGATCCTCCTGTCTTGGGCCTCCCACGTAGCTGGGACTACAGGCGTGTGTCATTATGTCTGGTTAATTTTTAAGTTTTTTTTTGTAGAGACAGAGTCTCGCTATGTTAGCCAATCTGGTCTCCAACTCCTGAACTCAAGTGACCCTCCTGCCTTGGTTTCCCAAAGTGGTAGGATTACACGTATGAGCCACGGTACCCAGATCCAGGCTTTGAATTTTGATGTTTATAATTTTTAAAAATTCAGTCTTCTTGGAGATAGTAAATTTATTAAAATTCTCAAAAAAAACTTATGACTGTTAATATTCTCTATTTGTCTATTTTATATTTCATTTTTTCTACTCTTTCTTTTAATATTAATATTTTTAATAAATCTCATAATTTTAGACCAAATTATTTTGAGATAAGCTTAATTGGCTTATCAACTTAAATTGGACACATGGGTTACTAATTTTAAACTTTATTTCCTTTCTAATCCTGTCTAATATAAATATTTAAAACTACAAACTTCCTTCTAAATACTTTTTAGGAGGATTCTATAAATTTTGGTTTTTTTGTATCAGTTATCATTCCATCAGACTATTTTAAAATTTTCCTTATAGCTTTTTTATTCGATATGTATATTTTATATATCAAATATTTATACATATTTGTCAATATTTGTATATATTTATATATATATATTAGAAGTTTGATTTACTTAACACATATTTGAGAATCTTATAGATATCATATTTTTCTTCCCAGCTTCATTAAGTATAATTGACAAAAATTGTATCTAATTACAGTGCACAACATAATTTTTTGTTATACACAGACACACAGACACACACACACACACACACACTGTGGAATGATTAAATCCAGGTAATGAACATATCTATTCACCTCATATGCTTATCATTTTTGTATGTGTGATGAGAACATTTAAGATCTACTTTCTTATCAATAGACATTGTATTGTTACTGCTTCTCATTTGATTCTTTTGTAGTCAGAGAATGTAGTCTATAAGACCCCAATCTAGAAATTTAAGATGTTTTAATGGCTCAATATATGGTCTACTTTGGTGATCATTTCATGCACACTTGGGGGAAAAAACCCCTCAATATTCTATAGTTATTGGGAACACTGCTTTATAAATATCAATTATTACAAAGTGGTTGTCAGTATTCAGTACTGTTCAAATCTATATCCTTCTTAATTAAAAAAAATTTTTTTTGGTCTAACTTAAAAAAATTTCAATGGTTTCTAACAAACTGACATTTTTTTTCCTTTTTTTCTTAGACTAGGTCTCACTCTGTCACCCAGGATGGAGCGAACTGGTGACACCATGACTCAATGCAGCCTGGACCTCCCGGGCTCAGGAGATCCTTCCACCTCAGCCTCCTGTGTAGCTGGGACTACAAGTGCATGTCACCATGCTCGGCTAACTTTTTTTTATTTTTAGTAGAGACAGGGTTTCACCATGGTGCCCAGGCTGGTCTCAGACTTTTGGGATCAAACAATCTGCCCACCTTGGCCTCCCAAAGGGATGGGATTATAGGTATAAGCCACCATGCCCAGCACCTTGTTTCCTTTTTACAATTTCTCTTTTCCTCTGTTAATTCTCCTTGTCTTTAAGTCTACTACATTAAGTCTACTTAATTTGATATTTATACAGGCACTCCAGCTTTTCTGTGGTTATGTTTGCAGTAAATATTTTTTTCTATAATTTTACCTTGAAGTATTTCTTTGTCTTTATTTTTCACATATATTTCTTATACACAGCATAGAGTTGGATCTGACTTTCTTAAAAGTCAGTATGATGACCTATGCCTTTAATGGAAGTGTTTATTTTATTTACATTTAAAATAGTTACTGGTATGATTGGATTTGGTCTGCTATTTTGCTATTTGTTTTCTTTGTGTCCATATGTCACGTGGTCTATTGTTCCTTCTCTCTTGCCTTTTTCAGGTTAAACAAATATTTCTTGGAATTTCGTTTAAATTCCTCAAATGAATTTTTAGCTGTATGTTTTTGCATTTCTTTTTCTTTAGTGGTTGGTGATTACGTCAACATGTGTTAAAAATCACTTATGATTGACCCTTTATCCAACAAGTTGTTAATATATTACTGTAAATGAAATAATAACATTTGGATACAGTAGTTTACAAAACTGTTATGAATTAGTTTCAAATAATTAACTGCTGTCTTTACTACCCAAGTTACATTAAAAATCTTGCACAGTATTATTTGAGCTCTGCCAAATAAAAGTAAAGCAAAAATTAATCTTAATGGAAGCAACAGCAAGCCATTGAAAACCCAGCTGTTTTAAAGAAGATTAAACTAAATTTACCATCTAATGATTTAAACTACTCTCTTTAAAGTATTATGCCATTTTGAGACTAGCATATCTTTCTTCTCCATCAGTCATCAACAGTAATTCCTTCTCTTTTTTTTTTTTTTTGGCTTAAAGTGGATCAGCATATTACATGAGCAATATGCACGGGTGATTCAAGCACGCAGGAAAAAAAAATTAGCGTTAAAGTCATACCACCTCAAGGAATTTAGGAGGCTGCAAACACACCCTGGTGGGCCCTCTGCACATCAGAAGTTGGCTTCTTTCCCATTCCTAGTTTATGTTTTATGGGTTTTTCAACTCCTAAACAGTATGATCTCTGACGTCTTCCCACTCACTCTCACCATATTACTTGCATCTTACCATATGGAGAAAACAGCAATCTCAGATGAAACCCCCTCAACTTCTCCCCGCTATCTCCCACCCCTCGTTCATGCTGATTGGCCCAACCTATGCTTGAGGATATATCACTTCACTTTCAGTCATCTTTTGACTCTTTTTCTTCTTTATGGGGTCTTTCTCCTCAGCACTTGCAACAGGTAAACACAGCATTAAGAATCTCTATTTCCCTTCTTCCCTTTTTCTTGAAAAAGTAGTCTGTCCTTGTGGACTTCAATTTCTTGATTGTCCATAGAATCCTCAAATTCTGTGGAGATTGTATAGTGATGAATTGTTACACAATCCAGTCAAGAACAATGAATGTCTTTACACCACCAAATCTCATGGTCACTTTTCTGTGTGTGCTTTTTTAACTTGACTTGTCCGCAGCGTTGACACTGCTCACGACTTCCTCCTTGAGATTTTCTTCTCCTTTGGTTTCTGTGATAGCAGACTCTTTTGGTTTTCTTGCTGTCTCTATGACACTCTTTACATTTTATTCAAAAACCTTAAAAGCTGTATTTCCTCTCTAGTCTTTGACTCTTCCTTCTTCCTTCCTTCCTGCCTTCCTTTTCTTCCTTCCTTTCTTTCTCCCTCCCTCCCTCCTTCCCTTTCTTCCTCCCTCTTTCCTTCTCTCTCTCCTTCCTTCCTTTTTTCTTTTTCTTTTTTTTGGAGACTCACTCTAATCCACATTGGAGTGCAGTGGTGCAATCATCACTCACTACAGCCTCGACCTCCCAGTCTCAAGCAATCCTCCCACCTCAGCCTACCCAGTAGTTAGGACTTCTGGTGTATGCCACCACGCCTGGCTAATTTTTGTATTTTTTTCTAGAGATGGGGTTTCTCTGTGTTGCCCAGGCTGGTCTCGAGCTCCTGAGCTCAGGTGATCCACCCACTTTGGCCTCCCAAAGTGCTGTGATTACAGGCGTGAGCCACCATGTCTGGCCACTCTTTTCATCTTTATACTATGCTCTCATACCTAATTCATTTCCTTAACTTCAACTATCACTTATATGCTGATGATGCCTAAATTCATAACTTACGTTTATATTTCTCAAGTTAATTTCAGGCTTATATAGAATAATGCCTACTGACATTTTCATTTGGATATCAAAATCAACATGCTCAAATTAAATTCATTGCTTACGCCCTTTCTTTTCCTGTATTTCCTGTTCAATGGCACTACTGTCCACCCAGACAACTTACATCCATGTCCTGGGAACCATCTTAGTCACTTTCCTATGACATAAATCACACATCCAATCAGATATTAATTTATGTAGCTTCTACTTCATTAATAAATGCTTCTCATGTGCATTCTCTATTTTTATTCCCATTGTCAACCACTGCTTTATTTTAGCCTCTGACCATTGCTTCTATGGATTACTAGTATAACCCCCTAACTAGATTTTCTGGCTTCTCAGTCTTACTCCTATCCCTCCTGTTGCCTGCAATACTTCAAGAGTCAACTACTAAACATGTAAAACATGTCCTGACACTCCCTTATCAAAATGACACAAGTGGTTCCCCAGGTCTCCAATTGAAAGTTCAAACTCCGTTGCCTGGCATAAAAGACCATGAATGCTGAAGCCCCACTTGTTTTGATATTTTATGGCTAGTGAGGCTGAGAAATAAGCCCACCTTCTCAGCCTCACCAGCCATAAAATACTATGTGTATATCTTTACCCCAGGAAAATCAAATGTGGCAGCTCTTTAGAGTTACCTGACTAGATCTTGATGTTCCAAGCTTCCGAACTGCTTTCTGTGTCAATTTCTTTCCTGAAATTCTTTTCTTCTATCCCTTTTCTCAGAAATCCTACCCATATTTCAAAACTCGGATCAAGTATCAACTATTCTGGGAAGCTGTCTTGTAATTTCATTTCTGTTTAGATGCCTCTTCTCTGTTCTTCCATAGTTTTTCTTGAGTCTATCTTTGCACTCTTCACACCATACTTAAATATCAATTTACTTCTCTGTGTCATCCCATTAGGCCACTTGCTTCTTCAGGAAACGCATCAGACCTTGTAGATCTTTGCATCTCCACCACCTAACAATGGGCCTGGCACACAACAGTTGAAGAAATGTTTCTTGAGCAAATCGAACCAAGTTGTATCAATTCAGCATCAAAGGTAATTAATGTTTTAGTGACATACATAACTTAGTAGTATAGGGCCATCTACCATAATCACTAGACATATCATGTTTTTAAAAGAATAACCCTTTTACACATGTAGAACACACTGAGAAGGGACACAAGAAATACTGGGTAACACAAAACATCTTCCTGGGGCTCCTAGTATATCTCAGATTCCAAAATCTAATGGCATATGGAATTTTCTTTCCTCCATTAGAAAATTCCCTAGTCCTGGTTTCTGATAGGAAAAGGACAGGTAGAAAAAGAGATAGGAGATGAGCTCTGAAAGGAAGGTAGGTATCCACCAGAGGGACGTGGTCAAGCATTTTGCGGACAGCAAATGGAAGGTGCATTTAGAGCTACTTTACGGAAGCCATCTGTGTGCATTTCCTAAGAAAAGATATGCTATATCCCCTTGTTCCGAGTTCTATCAGAAGAATAAACTCTAACTACACATTCTGGCTACAAATCAACCTGCAAGGGAAAAAGTATATCCTGACGTGATTTTTCCTTTTAGTTTATTTTCTTATGCTGGACAATAATTTGTAAAACCATTAGGCTGAACAATGAAATTGCAACTTTTCAAGGTCAAAGTGGTTTGTAAAAATCAGCAATTTCATATGGTTCAAAAAAATACAGAAAACATAACTATCTTTACTATAACAAGTAAATTTGTCAACAGCTTAAATCAGGGTGTCCAATCTTTTGACTTCCCTGGGCCACACTGGAAGAAGAATAGTCTTGGACCATACATAAAAAAATACATTAACACAACAATAGCTGCTGCAGGTTGGACAAGCTTGGCTTAAATGAACTCATTTTCACTTACTATATTAAGATGAGTTAGGAGGTATAATGGATATAATACTTTTGGATTCCTTTCCTCAGCAGAGTAAGATGTACTTTCTACATGTAGATAGAGATAATTTCTTGTTACTACCAACTAAAATACTGTTTCAGGAGAACCAGGAGGCAGAGATGAGGACCAATGGACCAATGGGTGGATTCGGAGAAAAATACATTATTCTTATTTTGGTCAAATATCCATTCAACTCTTGACACTCAAAGTGTAGTCTGTGGTTTGGTGGCAACCGCATTATCAAAGTGTTTGTAAGAAATGTAATGCATTTGGGCTTCACTCTGGAACTAACATATCAGAATACGCATTTTAAAAAGACTCTCCACCAAGATTCTCAGGGTTCTTAATATTTATGCAACATTGAATCAGACCATTTATTCTCAACTTAACATTGGAATCATCTGGGAATTAAAAAAAATACTGTTTCTCTGGTTCCAGCCTTGGAGGTTAAGATTTAATTGTTATAAAGAACACTATGAGTGTAGAAAATGTTATAAGCTGGAATGATAACAATTACATCTCAGATTGGAGCCAGGTGATTTAAATGTACAGAAAAAGTTAAGAACCACAACTCTAGATAAAAGTTTGGGAGAGAAATCCTAAATTTCAGGGAAATCTCAAATTAACATTGTAAAGTAGAAGAACTTTTCACTATAATGACACATATATACTTAGAAGAGGGTTAGTGCTGCCATGAAAAGTAGTCAAACAAAGCAAAACATAAAACCAAATGTCAAGACGTTTTACAGTTTTAAAAAGAGAAAGTGATAGATATTCAATAGCCTGTCAAAATGAAATAACAGTTTCCCTTTGCTTATAGGACTGTGATCTACACAAAAGAAGTACATGAAGAAAAGCAAGGAAAAGTAGAAAAAATAGGGAAAGATATGTTGCTTTGATGATTTATGTATGAAAGTCAAAAAACAATTTGACTGAATGATAAATGAAACACTAGACACTTGATCTATCACTACAGTCTTGGTAAAAAAAAAAACAAAAAAAAAAAACAAAAAAACCTTAGAAGTATTCCAGGGAAAAGGCAGAATAATATTCTAACATTTTATCTTGGGATGAAAAGTATTATGATATCTTCAGAAATAAAAAGTTGGACACAACAGAAATAGAACTGAGAGAAGACATTCCATAGGACTTAATTCAAAGTATATCTCTTTTAGTTCTTAGAAATCAATCACCTTGCAGATTGTACCTCTAAATTAATCATGCTCTGCAAACTGCTTAATGTATCAACTTTGGTATCTCCTTGATGGAGACACCATCTTCTGACTTAAGAATGCAGCCTTTCAGAGTTCAGGTTTCATAAAATTCCCAGCAATAAGAAGATATGATAAAAATGCTATCACCTGTTTTAGACATTAGCTTATTTGGAGTGCTGATAGTTTAAATAATACAAACAATTAAGAACTTATATTTAAATATTTTTTAAGCAAACCTTAACTCGATCAAAGGGAAGAAACTTTAAAGGAACCAAGTGATAATGTAGTTTTTGGTACTGTGATAAATCTCAGTCAACCAATTTCAAATAATGAAGTCGAATCAGGATTTCAGAGCTTGAAATAATTTTAACATCTGCAGTATAGCAGCATGGCACAATTCAATTTGCTAGATTGACTTGAATCTGGTTGAAGTCTTTACTTTTCAATTAAAAATCCTGCCATTGATTCAACTTGCAAACCTCTTCTCAGCTCTGGGTATAACTTTATCCAGTTCACATCTTGAAGACATTTATATTTCTAATTAGGAAGTGAGTGCCACTTGGAAGCAACCTAATCAAATGTCAGAGAAGACATTTAATAGTTGTACCTGCTAAAATATATAGCTAGGTCATTTTTTTAAATGTAACTCTTCTAGTAAGCTACTAACAGGATTTGAAAATCCAAAGAAATGTGGTTTTAAATACATAAAACCATTACCCACAGAAATACAGATGTTTAAAAAATACAGCTGGGTGCAGTGGCTCACACCTGTAATCCCAGCACTTTGGGAGGCTGAGGGAGGTTGGATCACCAGAAGTCAGAAGTTCTAGACTAGCCTGGCCAGTATGGTGAAAACCCGTCTCTACTAAAAATACAAAAGCTAGCTGGGCGTAGTGGCATGCACCTGGAATCCCAGCTACTTTGGAGGCTGAGGCAGGAGAATCACTTGAACCCAGGAGGCAAAAGTTGCAGTGAGCCGAGATGGTGTCACTGCACTCTAGCGTGGGCAACAGAGCCAGACTCCATTTAAAAAAAAAAAAAAAAAGAATACATTCAAGGACCTCCTTACAGGTGAATTAAATCCACATTTCTAGAGGATCCAAGAAGTCTAAAAGACTCTTAAATCAGATTTTGAACAAAAACTACAGTGTAGCCCTGTAATTTAGAGAACACATGCCAAGGATTCTGACAACACTGAAACACACAAGAGAATTAATGCATTGTCTTTTCCACAGAAAGGATTAAATGGAAATGAATGCACAATTGCATGAGAAAAGGAAATGTCACTTCCAAATACTTTAAGTATAATCAGCTGTTATAGAAGAGGTGAAAGAATATAGGAGGTATAAATAAAATAGCTTATCACGGCATTTCCCATGGGAAGTTTGATTGTAAGAGATCTATTCTGTGAAAGAGGACTACCATGATGTTGTTAAAGACTTGGAATTTGCATCAAGGCTAAATATATTCACTTCCCAGCTCTGCCATGTGCTAGCTACGTAATCTAACCTTTTTGGACTACCTTTTCCTTGTCTAGAAAGCATAAATAATAACACACCAACTCAGGGGTGTTGTGTGAAGTAAAAGAGTTAATATAGGTATAGCATTTAGAATGATGCCTGGGACATAGTAAATACTCAATAAACATTCTCCTTCCTCCTCTTCTTCTGCCAATTCTTTTCTCTCTCCTCTCCCTTCTCCTCTTCTTCCTCCTCTTCTGTTTTACAGACAAACAAGAGATAGATAAACTATTTGATTATAATTACATATTATTCTAAACTTAATATTACAAACATATAACTATCAATATTTCAGTTGGAGATAAAATGATGTCTTTAAATAAGATCTTATTAATTTTTTAAATTTAATTTTTGGTGTTTTTTTATGGACAGGGTCTTGCTATGTTACCCAGTTTGGCCTTGAACTCCTGGGTTTAAGCAATCCTTCTGCCTCAGCCTCTGGAGTAGCTGGGATTACAGGCCTATGCCACCACACCTGGCTCTACATGAGATCATCTGCATTTTTAGAACCAGCCATTTTAATAGTCAATCAATGCTTTATTACTAAAGAGACCTAAATTTATTAGCTATCATTCTATTTGTTTCAATTTTTTCATGTTCCTTTTTCCAAATTATTTAGAGAGCTTAGACTTTCCACTCAACTTTGAAGACTAATAAAACTCCTCCAATCAAATAACTATTCTGAAACTTCAAGAGGCTCTAACTGGACCTAATTTAAATGTATCAGGAAACTCACTGCACAAGTGAAGGTTCATCAAGAGTGACTTAGCAGATTGTAACTCAGTCTGGGTCCTCTCAATGAGAAACCCTGTTGCGTGACTTAGGTGTCCAGCTGCTCAGAAGTATTTTATGCTTTCATATCAAAGATGAAAGAAAAATCTCCGGGAAACTGAATATATAATCATGTCAGCAGTGGATTTCGCTAAGAAAATCCACCACTTTAACCCATGGAAACGACCCAGAAACACTCAGAGAGAACGTAATGCAATAACTAAAAAAGACAATGTAGGGTAAGTCAGTCATTTGTTTCTAGCTACTTATTGACTGCTTTGAAAAATGTCATCCTTTTTCCAGAAAAGTACAAACACTTAAATAAAAATGCTTTTAAGAACAGCCAATTAGTCACCAAAAAAGTAACTATGTGAGATGACAGACCTGTCCATCTACTTTATTATTGTAACCATGATATTTTCTATATGTAGTCCCATAAATTCATGTTGTAAACATCAAATATACATAATAAAATTTATTTTAACAAACAGCTGTCCAACTGAACCCATAAATTAAATCAAGAAATCAAATGTGCTAAAATTCTTTGCAACAATACAGAGAAATTTACAAAAATTCATTAGCTTGCATGTTTTTAAAAATCAACCTCAGTAAATATTAGAAAATGTTAAGTTAGGCATACTTATTCATTATTACCTCAATCTTGCTGAAATGTTTATTAAACTGGAGTAAAAGGACAATTCTGAATTGTTTTCAACATGCTTAATTAACTCATGAAGTTAGATTTACACTGGCAATCCTTCCTGCATTTCCACATTCCCTAAAATAAAAAACAACAGCACACTAACTTAGTAAGGATACTATAAAAAGCAATGTGTGATTTCCCTTAAGTGCTCTTTGGAGGAAACATTTATTTTAATAGTTGTCAGGTTGGTCTGCTCTAATTGCACTTGAATGTTTTTAGGAAAAGTGCTTTATTAACAACCATAGACAAAAAAAGAATTTGAAGTCTTATTGTGATATTCTGGAATTCTCATGAATGCCTGCTGCATATCAATTATGTCAATATCTGAGAATCCAACCGTTGACTCTCTAGCACACCAAAAATCCTACGGTTAAGTCATAGGATTTGCTTAACAATTCTTTAGCATCATAAGGCATGGATTTAAGAAAATCTTCAAAGTTTTATGATTCTTTGATGGCTCAAACAAAACTAAATATTTTCATTGGGATAATTGGTAATGTTCTACAAAACTCTTTATCAAAGTGTGTTCCAAAAAGCATTAAGTCTATGACATGCTACTCATAAAAAACTACTGGACGGGTGCAGTTGCTCACGCCTGTAATCCCAGCACTTTGGGAGGCTGAGGCAGGCAGATCACCTGAGGTCAGGAGTTTGACACCAGCCTGGTCAACATGGTAAAATCCCATCTCTACTAAAAATACAAAAATTAGCCTGGCGTGGTGGCGGGGGTGCCTGTAATCTCAGCTACTCGGTAGGCTGAGGCAGGCAAATCGCTTGAACCCCAGAGGTGGAGGTTGCAGCAAGTTGAGATCGTGCAACTACATTCCAGCCTGGGCAACAAAGAGTGAAACTCTGTCTCAAAAAAAAAAAAAATGTTAAGAGCAGTGGAGAAATGCCAGTATTTTTTATAACCATTTTGAAGATTATTGAGGATGCATGTTCTCTGAAAGCAGAGATTTGTCTAAGCCTTGTTCACTCCTGTAGCCCCAAGTCAGCAGCAATGCTTAGCAATAAGCAAACATTGAGCAGAAATCAATGAATGACTGAATGATCAGTTCTCCAGCAAGGAAATTTCTTTAATTTTTTTTCACTCAGAGTCTCTCATATCTATATGATCACAAGAATCCTTTATTTTTTGCTGTTAGCAGCATAGAATATTGAAGGTAAACAACATAAAAAAAAGAAGGAAAGGAACGAATGAGAGAGAAAGCATAGAGAAAACTCTAACAAATGTACATATGATGACAAATCATATTAAGATTTAAAGTAAAAGTGAAGTCTCTTGGGGACTCCTCCCCAGTTCCATTCACTTCATACCCCATCTCTTCCCTCAAACTGAGGGAACCCCAACACTAGGGCTTATGTCTACATGCTACTAACATCCTCCTCTGGGAAATTCTGAATTGAAGGATTGCTAAAGTCCCTTTAAGCCCTAAGATTTTAATTTATTTCTAGCTAGTATATATTTCACAGATGGTCATTTGTAAATCTATCCACTGACTAAATTAATACAATGATGAAAAAGAAATGAATGCAACAAAACACTACAAAACAGATGCAAGACAATGAGAAATTGACATAATAATGGTATTTATGAACAGGCTAACTGGTCTCTTGCTTAGACTGATTGATATAAACTCTAAGGACATACACAGATATAAACAATGTCCTGAAAAGGCGTAGAAGTCTTAGCTACTTAACCTAAACTGAGGGATTTAGAAACTATTCTCTACCATTATAGAGAAAAACAAGTCTAACAATGTATATATTGGATTTTAACTTACTCAAGAAATCATCTAGGGCTGTAAAGAAAAACCATGCCTAGATCAATGTCAAAACGTGCTCCCATTTACATAACAGATGCTGCCAAGAAGAGGACACCCTTTTCCTGAGCTGAATAAACAATTACTAATGAAGATCTCTTCTATTCAGACCCAGCATACCTGGGCCAATATAGTTTAAAAGGAAAAAGTTCTATTTCTAAAAATGTAATCACTGTCACTCACTATGTTGTTTCAATAAAACTTTTTTTCCCTAAAATTTTCGAGTACCATTAAAGATATTTCTAAATTGTCTTGGAAAACCTTTAAGTATGTTGCCAACAAGATATTCTTTCAAATATCTAATTTTTGTTCTTTGCTTCAAAGAACAGATAAAAAGACCTACCCAGTGTATTTTCATACTTAGGGCTCTGTTTCTTAATTTTATGCATAGAAGCTACAGACCAAGCAGACAATTTAGTGAAACACAATTGAACCCAATACATGTAGCTGTGTAGATAACTACACACAACTATAATACAACAAGGAGTAGAACAACAGAGAATACCAAGATGTGTGGTTGAATAGTCCACTTTACCATTGGTAATTGGTGTCACATAGTTTTATAGACAAATACAAGGATGAAAATTTCACTTCACTTTCAAGCCAACCCACTGTCTCCTTCACACGTTAAATGCCAACAGAGAATAAAACACAACCTCACCTTTTATTTAGATGCCCATATGGTCTTTCTCATATTAAAATAAATGAAATGAATTCATATCTAAAAATGTTTATGAAAGAAAAGTGTCAATTCTTACCTCCATTATCTTTTAGATGTAGTGCTATCTTGGTATCATCTGGAAGAGAAATTCAAAGTTATTATAACAGAAGAAGATTGATTTCAAGGAGCACAAATCTCATGACTAGTAATTGTCTACTAACCGCTTTGATTGGAATATGACTAGATTTTGACAATTTATTGAGGCAATTTCTAGAACAATGACAGCAAGTCCTTGCTTTACATTAGATAGATCTAAAATTTCCTAAAGAGATTGTAAGGTCAAGATTTTGGTAACATCTTGAATGATTCTTAAGATCTACAAGAAAAGTAAACACTTATAATTAAAACTTAAAATGCAACTATTTTTAATTCTCTAAAATCAGTTATTGTAATTGGAACGTATAGTTATGATCTTATTTATTCATTTTTAAAAATCAAGATCAAGGACATTCCAAATTAATTGTGATAGTTAAAATTTGTCAATATTTACAAGTTTAACTCCAAAAGTTAAATGTTTATTCATTGTTAGAAAAGAGGACCAAAACTCTATATAAAGAGATCTTATCTTGACCAAACAAAGTGTAGGCTGTATTTGTTTCAGTGATTATATTTGACTTTAAAGGGTAGGGTTTAAATTATAGGAATATTTTCACAGGCTTTAATATAATAATCCAAAATAATATGGATAGAAATATAATGTTGCTTATGAAAGCAGTAAAATGCACTTAGCAGCTGCCCTCTACCCCACTTTATTCCAGTTTATCTTATAATATCAAATTAAATTCCAATTAAAAGCAAACGTTCCAAATTTAATTTAATTTCCTATTCAAGCCAAAGAAAGTGAGACTTATAACAATAAAAAAATAACATCCATTTATCTCCCTCAGACCTGATTTGTGACCAGTCTCATGTTTCTGTCCACTCCCTCCTGGTGGTATCATTCAGAATAGAAAATTATCATATGTTAGGTAATATACCTTCTTCCTCCCGAGCTGCGCCCAAGCATTAACACTGTCTAGTATTTTTGCCTTCCCTAGAAGAGGATACATTTTTCAAGGACAATTTCTATGACACATACAGTGTCCCTGTATAGGTTATAGACTATACAGACATATTTTATCGACTGCATTCTAGAAAACATTAGAATTATATATGAATAGAACTATCTATTGTTCAGAATCCAGAATCAATGGAAATTTTATAGGCATTTCCCTTTCTAACCTGTGATTGTGAAGTTGGATTTGTTTACTACGAAATTTAGCCACATAGAAAGAAATCTGTATTTCTTTTCTAGGAAGGAGAGGACAACATGCCAGAATCAATGGTAAAAGCTATATATTAAAAAAAAAAAAAAGGCACAGTGCATTAAAAGAATCCCAGCATATACTTTTAGTTCATAATAATGTTGTCCTTTTCCTCCTTTAGAAATCCCTTAGAAATCCTGTTTGCCGAAGAATAACTTTAGAAAGATCTAGAGAGTAGGAGCTATTCCAGTTCATGTCAACACATGATTTTTCCTTCCTTCAGGAAAAAAAAAGCAAACTATCTGTTGGGCACCTTCTGTCGGGAGGCTGGTGGGGAGCTGGGAAGTCACTGCTCTTCTGGTGGTGGTTAAGACCCTGAACTGGGTGGTTGTCGCTCGTATGGTTGTGGTGGTTGGAGAAGAAGTTTCTGCTGGTTCTGTATTCTCACACATCTTCTCCTTTGACTAGTAAGAGAAATGAAAAGGAAAACAAATTTAGTAATCACATGTCTATTTTAAGATCTTACATCAAAGAAGCTGGGCTGTAAAGCACAAAAGCCTCTCACATCGAGATAAGGAATAAATTACTTTTGCACAAGACTATATTTATGATTTTCCTAACTTAGGAAGTTTACAAAATAGGAAAGAGAAAAAGATGGATGTAACAAGGCATTTTCATTTTTAGATATTTAGGTTTCATCATTTACTGCTGTTAAACTTTCATATTACTGTTTATCTTGCCCTAAATTTTACATTGGTATATTTATAAAAGACACACTGTCAAAAGGGAAAATTTATACTGGAAGAAAAACATGTGCATAAAGATAAGGTTTAAAACATACTCGGGTTTGTGAAGAAAGAGTACATTCCTTTCATATCAAACCAAAAATGCTAAATCCGAAATATTTGCTAACTTCCCCATACTACTTTATTGTTTCAAAAATCATCTGTCACAAGTTGAATGAATGTCTAAAATGTTGTTTTCCTTTATGAAATATTCAAAACCACAAAAGAAAAGGATTGAACAGAACTCATGTAATCACTCAGTCTATCTTCTTTCTAATAGAGCTATATTGAAAACATTAGGAAAAGGGACATACTGCACTTAAAATTTTTAATTTGTGAAAATAAATCCTACAACCTTCACTGGTAACAACCTCCAACATCCACTTTTGTAGCTTATAAGTTGGTGTTTCTACCCACCTTCTGTGCCTCAATGGACTCCCTCTCACTGGTGGGCCTTGAATAGAAAATAACTATACTGCACATGAGTGGTTCTCATCCCATATTTTAAAATTATGGTTAAACAAATATCTTCCTTAAAATTCTCTCATCATTAGTGGAGCGCTAGGCACCTTTCCTCTTGTTAATGAAGATTCCTGAGACAGCCTGGTTTCATTAATAGGATACGGAACAGGTTTACTCTCCAATTCAAATCCAGACATACCAGGGTCTCATTTAATTCCCCAGATTCCAGTTCCTGCACCTTCTGAGCCCCATTAATCTAATGATTTCCTTTCAGTTACCACTTTAGTTGCCATCCCCACACCCTGGACCATATCTGTAGTGGAAAATGTTTTAGATCTGAAATCGTAAGCTCAATTATCCTTTTTCAATCTATCTCTGTACCTGTGAACTCCAGTTCTTCTTGTATTTTGGCTACTTAGAAAGCCTAGCAAAATGATTTTCTTTTTTTAGTTTATTTTTTTCCCCATCACTTCAACCTCTCATTTCAATAGCTGCAAGTGTTTTGCTCTATTTTTTGTTTTGTTTGTTTGTTTTTTTCTACAACACCTTTAAAGACCATCCCCAATATGGTAAAAGATCTGCCTTTTCTTTGCCTGCTCCAGGGCCAGGCACAGCTGGAGAATAACCACACAGACCCGCCATGGGGGTTCCACAAACTCATCTCCTGCACTCACAGCCAGGCTGTTTATACCACTTGGCAGCATTGCTGTGTCTTGCTAATCACCCTTCCCATTATGCTCAGTATGAATTTCAAACTGTCTCCACTTTACTAAAAACTGCAGTCCCATCATGATTCTCCCAGTCTTACACCTTTCATTTCCTTGATAAAGAGACATGATCAGCAAGATTTATTTAGATTTCTTTGTGGATCAGCATACCTACTTGACTCTGGGCTGATCTATTCTTTCCTTCTGTGATAATGGATGGGGACCTTTCCTTATAGCCATTCTTTCAACCTATGTCCTAGCCCAACTCAGCCCACCTTCACAGGTATTGTGAATTTGCTCATATGATCATGGTCCTTTCTCTACAATAGTTGCCACCTCTAATTCTCTGCTGGCTTCTTACCAACAGCACTTAAAGGTACGCAAGCGTGCCTAATCTAATTTTGCAAACTCAGTCCTTTCTCTTCTCTCAATGCATCCTGACATTATACTGCTTTCCCTCCATTCCTAGACAGTTGTATTCCAGAGAGGTCAGTCTGCCTTGGTCTTCTCAGACTCCCAGCTTCCCCATTTATGACAATCTTGCTCTTTTTGAATCCAACTGAGTTGAAATTTCTCATACCAATATTTCTAAAAATCCAATTAGCTTCTACATCTTCCATGGTGTCCTACTGAAACCTCATCAGTCTATGGTGCAGATGTGCACTTTCCTTCTTGGTTTCTGTGAAACACACTCTCCTCAATGTTCTGATACCTCCCTCACAACTCCATCTCAATTTCCTTTTATTTATGTCAACGCCTTAAGTGTTGGGGGGTTCTTATGGATCATTCTTGATTTGTTACTTTATTCCATGCATTATCTTTTGCAATCTTCTCCACACCCATGACTGCAATGAACATCTCTATGTTGATTATTTATAAATCTGTATTGCCAGTCCACATTTCTCTATTGTATTTCAGGCCGCAAAAGTCATCTATTGACCAGGTATTTGCATGTGAATGTCACAGACATCTCAAACTCAAGAAGCCTGGAATGGAACTTGCCATATATTATTTTATTCTTGTGTTTCTATTGTCAATGGACAGGACCTAATATTCAGTAAACAGGACCTAATATTCAGTAAACAGGATCTAATGTTCAGTAAACATCCAAACATTTAAGGTAAAATCCTGGACTCAGATTGCTTTTGGCAGTAAAGGCAGACAAAGAAACTAAATAGCTCTCCTGTTACAAAACAAATAGATTCTAAATAAAACTTGAATTTTAAAGCATTAGAATTTGCAGGAAGTAAAGAATATCCCCAATGGTGCCTTTCCACTGTCTATTCCATTCCCCACCCAAAAAATAAAACAAAGCAAAAGCTATGTGCTATAAAGACAGTAGGAGCTGTATACATTTAGGGAAGTCAAAAAGCAGAGTTTGCCCTGAGGTAGCCAAAATCAATATTGCTCTGAAGAGAACAAGCCTTGTAGCAGTAGTGGATAGGGGAGATAAATCTGAACTTATCCTCCTCACATAAAGGCAGAGACTTACAGTAACCCGAAAATCCTGAGGATCCCATCATCAAATCCTCTTTGGTGGAAAGCACCATCTATTTACATCTTAGAATAGGAACAGACAAATATATACTAAAAAAGAAATAAAAATAGCTGTCTGACAAAGACTCAGCAAAAACAATGAACAAACTATTTAGATCACCAAAATTTTAGATAATGGGATCATCCAATATGGAATATATAAAAATCATATATGGAATATTTAAAATCATAAAAGATAAAATTTAGAAATGAACTGTTCACAGGAAACTATAAAATACTTGGCAAATTTAATGTGTCAAATTTAAATTTTAGAAATGAAAAATAAATTGGTTGGAATTTCTACATCAGTGAATACATTATATAGAATATTAAATAAGATGAAGGGAGAATTAATAAACTGGTAAATATATCTGAAGAGATTGCCCAAAATACAGCACAGAGAAATAAGGAAACAGATTACATAAAATAGAGGTTTAAAAATATGAGGAAAAGATGAAAAGGTCAAGCCTTCAAAGAACTAAGAAGGTGAAAATAAAGAGAGTGGAGAAGTATAGCTGAATAGCACATTTATCAAGTTTGACACCCAACCAACAAGAAAACACATTTTTCTTGAACACACATAGACCATTTGTCGCCCATGTACTAGTTCATAAAAAATTTCCAATCAACTTTAAAGATCACAGCATGTTCTCGGACAATAACTCAATTTAGTTTAGAAGTCAATAGTAAAAAAGGTAAATTTTAAAAGTCTCCATAATTAAGAAATGTGATATAATTCACAATTCCATGTATTTCCAATAAAAATGTTAATAAGATATATTGATTGATGGACTACAGATCTTGACAAGGCGAGTCTAAAATTTATATGAAGGACAAAAGTCCTAAAATAGCCAGAACACTCGTGAGGAATAAAAAGTAAGGAGGTTTGTCCTGTAGATAGTAAGATTTCTTATAAAACAATAGTAATTAATAAAATGGGACACTGATCTAGGTACTGACAGAGCTTCAGAAGAGGAGGGGACAGAAAATATACACAAAAGAGGTGGCTTTGTAAGATACTGCCCAAATAAAGCCTTATTTAATAAATGGTGCTTGAAATTTGGCTATCCATCAAGAAACACTCCCCCATAAAAACTGAATCTCTATCTTATATAATACATAAAAATCAATTCCAAATGGAATATATTGCGATGTGTAAGATAAAGCTTTAAAACATTCAGTAAAAAATATACAAACATAACACCTAGATGATATTTGGTAGGAAAATTCTTTTAAACAAGATCCACGGACACATAAAACTCATCATGAAAATAAAAGATTGATACATTTGACACACTAAATTGATAATTAACATTAGTCAAATAAAATCATAGAGAAAATTAAAAGATAAACCAAATTTGGGAGAAAATATGTGGACTCACAGTTATATATGAATACTTAAACGAATTATATTCTCAATCTTCATGCATATACAAGATATTCATTTTCAACATTTTATAATGTGAAAGCTGATTATATGAAAGAAATGATTGTCTCAAAATACAACTATGGCTTTGTCAATAGATATTCTTTTGAACTATGTTATTAGATAATCGAAGTGAGATGGATGAGTACACACTGCTGTCATTTCCTGAATGAATGTCAAAAGGTTGATTAAAGCTGCACTGGCAATACAGCATTTAAAGTGCAAGAATGTTCTTAAAAAATGTATTTCTCGAGATTTGTATGAGATATGCCCCCCTAAAAAATGAATTTTAAAGAGCCTTAGTAACCACTGATCTAATAGTTTAAAACAGCATCTTGGCATGACTTGCTTGGCTAAATAAAAAATTTTTGTAATTGTTAACAGTTTTAATTCAAAATTCTTACCCTAAAACTTAATGAAGTGAGAAGAAATACATACTTTTCTTCATAAACTTTATAGAATATCTTTATATGATCCTGAAATTATAGTATAAATGCAATTCACCGAAAGCTTTTAAATGGGTTAAAATTGTTTCTGCAATGGTTGGTTAAATGACTTCACTGCATCCTTATGTCTATCATGTTTCCCTCAGAGTTGATATTATACCATTTCTCTATGCCAACTAACGTTATACAATTTCTCATTTATTATAGCACGCCAATTTGCTGCAGTCTTCCACCCCACACAATACCACTGGTCTTGCTGTTTGAACTACAAAGAGGAACAATGGCTTGGTACATCTTAAATAAACAGCAAGCATTTAAGAGAACTGGTCTTTGCTCATACAGGTTCCAATCCTGGCTCTACTATTCCCTAGCCACTAACCTGACTCTCCGAGAATCCACACTCCACCCTTCCCCACAAGCTCCCCTCACAACTTCCTTTTCTTTCCTTGGTAATGTGAAGGTAGTGACAGTGTAGGCACTGTTCTTCATAGAACGAATAAGAGAACATATTGAGATAATACATATGAATAGTTAAGCCCAATGTCTGCATATATTTGGGGCTGTAGCAAGTTGCTACCATGCCAATGAAAATGGTATCTGATTTAACAAAAATAACCAGCAGTTACTGAACCCCTAATAAGTACAGACATTGGGCTTATAGAAGGATTCTTCTCTTTCATTAAGTTTTAGGGCATGCATATTAAATAAAAATTATTAACAGTTACAAACACTGGTCCAAGGCTTCTGTCACAGTAAAGCATGGGTACCTCCTCAGGGCATCCACTGTCCACCCAGTCCTGCCGATGACGATCAAATCCACTGGAACATCTTCAGAGAAGACCATATTGCAGTTCAGAAAAGAAAGGATGGGGTGCAGGGTGGTGGACAGAAATTAAAAGAAAAAGATTAGTAAGTAGTTCATTCTCACATTTTCAGCTTAGCATAACATTAACTCTTCTACAGTACTGGCAACTGGAGAAGCAGTGAAATATTTAGAGGGTTATTAAGTAATCACTCACTCCTTGGGGTGTCATTGTTAGGATCACACATGGCAACAAAATCACAATTAAGGCAAAGTGCACTGTACAGAATACCTAGATCCCTGCACAAAGGTAAGACCAACTGCTATTCTATGAAGTGGATTTTCTTTTACCCTGTATTTTTTTCTCATCATTAAAACAAATAAATACAGGTTTTTTGTGTGTGTGTGTGTGTGTTTTTTTTTTTACAAATATGGTATTTCATGATTTCAGGTTCATTCATTCATTCATTTCACTCATTCATTCAAGACCCACCATCACACAAACTCTTCCTCTATTGTGTAGTAAAATGTTAACTTAGCAGTTGTGGGGTTTTCAAACCCTGCATGTTGCAAAGAAAAGACTGGCCCTTGACCTTCCCTTGAGGAGTAACCTCTAAACTCCTGGACTGTCCTGCCTATTAAGAGTGTCTACCCTTGGGTCTTGTGCTGTACAGGTAGTTTATGCTGACAATTTAATTTATTGTGAATATCTGACTTTATTTACCTAGGACCCTGGGCCATTCTGTAACAGTTTGACTCTTGGGAGAGCTGAAGACTGGAAAAGATTAGTCACATGAGCATTCTATGCTGATGGATGAACAAAAACCCTGGAGACCAAACTTGGGTGAGCTTCCTTCGTTTAGCAATACTTGTTGTCTGTTATCATACATTGTCGTTGGAGGAATTAAGTGCTATCTGTATAATTTCACCAGGAGAAGACAACTGGTAACTTGTACTGGTCTTTCCTGGATTCCACCCTATGTGCATTTCACCTTTGCTGATTTCAACTCAACTCTTTTTCCTGTGGCAACCTGGAGTATACAGCTTTTCTGAGTTCTGTGAGTCTTTCTAGTGAATCATGGAACCTGAGTATCTTCTTGGGGACACCTAATTGCACTAGAAATACGTCATGTCTAAAAGATCTAATTTAGCAAGCATCATGTTACTAAGACTTTGTTCACTCATACTGTCTTACTTAATTGGAATAATTTTCTGTCTTCCCTACCTATCCTTACACAGCCCAATAATTCTCCAAGACCCAGAAATTACCATACAGAGCACATTCTGAGAAAGCATTGCTACCACAGTTGTTCCTTTTAGGAGATTTCAGTTATCCATGGTTAACTGTGGTCTGAAAAGAAGTGAGTACAGTACAATAAGATATTTTGAGAGAGGAAAAGTTATACTCATATGACTTTTATTACACTATATTGTTATAATTGTTGTACTTCATTACCAGTTTTTAATTTCCATGGTGTCTAATTTGTAAGTTAAACTTTATCATTGGTATGTATATAGAGGAGAAAACATAGTATATACAGAGTTTGGTATTATCCATTAAAAGTCTTGGAGAAGGGGGGCTACTGTATTGCTGTGATCACATCTTACTTTAATATTATTTCCTCCTTTATGAAAAATATCATGTACTTATGTCTTAATTACCAAACTTAATTGAGAATATTTGAAACCTAGGGTCTTATATTGATCATATTATCTAGTATATCTGACACAGAGTATCTTTTTTATGTGAAAAATTCAAACTATTTTTGTCAGTCCATTGACATTTAAGACATACATTAACCCACAATGTTAATATATAAACATGTCTGATACACTTTGACTGTGTCCCCACCCAAATCTCATCTTGAATTGTAGCTCCCATAATTTCTCTGTGTTGTGGGAGGGACTCGGTGGGAGATAATTGAATCATGGAGCAGTTTCCTCTGTACTGTTCTCATGGTAGTGAATAAGTCTCACAAGATCTGATGATTTTATACAGGGTTTTCCCTTTTGCTTGGCTCTCATTCTCTCTTGTCTGTGCCATATAATACATGCCTTTTGCCTTCCACCATGATTGTGAGGCCTCCACAACAATGGGGAACTGTAAGTCCATTAAATGTCTTTTTCTTTATAAAGTTCCCAGTCTGGAATATGTCATTATCAGCAGTGTGAAATGGACTAATACAATATATCTATGTATAATATATAAAAATCCATTTAATTATATTACTCTAAATAGATATCTATATTGTTTTCAAAATAAATGAAGACTGTTCAACTTTTGCCTTATATTTTCTTACAGTGTTACAAATTTCTCACAGTGTTACTTTGCAACCTTTAAAAAAAATTTTTAACTTGTTTTGCAATGAATCCACATGATAGCTCTTTCTAAGAATCCTTGCCAGAGATTATGCACCATGGGATGAACAAGCATAATTTAATTCAAGTGGAATGTGAAAACAACCCTCCTGTTAACAAAATGGATCATATCTCTCATTCTCTCAGGACGTGATCCATTGAAGTTAAGCTATTTTATGCCTACCATCTGTACTGAACAAGCTTAAGTGTAGAGTAAACACCAATGTGGGATTTGGCATCCCAAATTTGAGAATCCCCAGTTGGCTAAGGCCATCTCTGGTTACCCAATGAGATTCTGACAAGTGGTGTCCATTTAATTTCAGATGACTTAGATGAATGCTCCCTCCTATATTTTCCTTTCAAGTTTGTTTAAACATTGAAGAAAGTATGGACATTCTGTTTTGGAAGATGTGGATGTATCAATTTTCTACCAAAAAAAAAATTTCTTGGGAGCTACCTGATTTCTGTTCCATTGAATCATAACCGTAATTCAATGGAACAGAACCTTCTTTAAACACGATTTATTTTCACTTATTCTGTTTAAAATATATCCAAAGTCAATGGGATGTACTTTTACCTTATATTTTAACAAGACAGTGCCAAATCTTAAATTTGCATATCAACTGAAATTTTACCTTGGAATTAGTCCTTTACATTGTTAAATTAATACCAGGGAAAAGTGTAGAAATGCAGTTTGCTTGATTTATTAAATAATCACCAAATTATGTTGTGTGAAATTAGGTTCTACTGAAAATATGAATCAATTAAGTAATTCATCATTGATTTATGGACAATCAATTTCTTAATAATTGAAATTTACTAAGGGCTAGAGTGGAAAAAACTGAGAATGGCAAAACAAATAAGATTTTGTTTGAAAAGCTCATACTTTTTTGTAGCATATAATGCCTTAAAAATGAATAAAACTGGATCCTGCCATTTTAGCATTTTTTAGAGCCCAGTAATCTAAATAGCATCCAAAAGCAATTATAAGCACAAGAATGTGTGTGTGAGACAGAGTTGTATAAATCACTAAAAAAAGTCACCTTTATATTATTTCTGAATTCTAAATAAACCAAAAATCCCTTTTGAGAACACCTTCCTGTTTCCACTGAGCTGCTCTGTGTGTGCGTATAGGTGTGTGGGTTTTGTGTGTATGTGTCTGTGTTTACAGCACAATCACATTAACCATGTTACTCGCCAGCACATTGTTTTACAACATTTTTTAATGTGATTCACAAAGAGGCTCTCCCACATTGGAATTACCTGGGATTCCTGTCCAAATGCAAATTCATGGGTCTAACTGAATAAGATTCTCTGACAATTGGGAACCATCGATTTTTATCGTAAACAAACACCTTCAGGGCATTCGTACCACACTGACTTCCTGTACAATATGTTCAGGCCTCTTGCTCACTCCTGTAGCCCTTGCTCTACAACCCATTTGTACCCTCCTTTTGCTCTGAGAACAGCAAATCGTTTTCCCTTCCATGAAGGTTCTATGCTCTTTCATGACTCTGCCTTTGAAGACGCTATTACATACGGCTGGCCTACCATAATGGCAAACCCAATCCAACTCAACCCCAATCTCCTCCAAGAAACAGCTCCTTCTCCTTCCACCCAGCAACCCTTGCTCAGAGACCCTCAATACCAAATGCAAATGTCCACTATTATACTACAATTAGTTGCTTTTGAGTTTATCTTACAAAGCTTTCAGGTTAGTTAGTATTTTGGCTTGGGCATAAAATAGGTGTGTGATCTTAAAGAAGTTATTTTTCTTTTTCCTTTTTTTTTGACTGATGTATTGCATGTTGACAAATTATTACTGTATATATTTACAGGGTAATATCACATAATATGTGATATTATGATATACATATGCAATGTGAAATGATTAAATCAAGCTAATTAATATAGTCATTATCTCAGATGCTGATCTTTCTGTGATGAGAACATTTGAAATTTACCCTCTAAGCAATTTTGAAACATATACTAGACTACATATACAATACACTATAGTCATAGTATACAATATGTGATGTATACATACAGTGAAAATACACAAATATACAAAAGATACAATATGCTAAACTGTCTTGTGCAATAGATCTTAAGAAATTTATTCCTCTTGTCTAACTGAAACGTTGTGCTCTCAAGTTATTTTTCTTTTCTAACCTGATTCCTCATCTGTAAAATGAGGTGGAGGAGGTTACATAAGGATTAAAAGTTCAGTATTTGTCTAGTAAAGATTAAGTAAATGTTAGTTGGTTTAATAACTAATTATGCCTTTATACTTATACCACCTTTGGTATATGGTATGCATGTACCAAATTTGACTATCATAGAAAAATGAATAAATGAAGTTTTTACTTCACAGACAGGATTTAGAAAATGTCTAGGAATTAATTCTATGTACCATATTAAAGTAAGATGTGTTTTATAATATAAAGTCCCTTATCATCATATTCAGGAGTTAGTATAATAGAATATTATGAGAGAAAAATCTAAGTTGCTCTCACATATGGGCCAAATCTTTATTCAAAATGGACAGAAATTACATGATTTTGTATATATTTCTCACATAATTGATTTCAACAAAATATGAACTCCTGACTACAGTAGGTTTTTAATGTTTTTATGTCCAAGTTAGTCCCTTCTCATCATCTAATTCCAAAACAAATTGATAGAGAGCTATATAGTACTTCAAATTAATTATACTAATTTCCACTCAATTTCAAAGGTGTGTTGATTTCAAAGCCCCCAGGGAATGTATTAAGAGAATCCCATTAAATAAGGGAGCCTAGAAAACAAACAATATTCTCCCAGTTTGTGGCATGTATCAATTCAGCAGATAAAATTTATGTCAGTTTTGTGGAATGAATTTAAGAAATAGGAATTATTTTGCAAGGGTAATATATTCATATGCAGGAAATAGAGTAAATGTTAAAATATTCTTCCAATTTTGTCATCTTATTAAAAAATATACTCATATTGGGCCAGGCACGGGGGCTCATGCCTGTAATCTCAGCACTTTGGGAGGCCAAAGCAGGAGGATCTCTTGAGCTCAGGAGTTCAAGACCGGCGTGAGTAGCCTGTCAAAACCCTATCTCTACAAAAGATAGAAAAATAGCCAGGCATAGTGGTGCCTGAGAGGCTGAAGTGGAAGGATTGCTTGAGTGCAGGAGGCTGAGCGCAGGAGGTTGAAGCTGCAGTGAGCCATTATCATGCCACTGCACTCCAGCCTGGCCAGCAGAGCAAGACTGTTTCGAAAAAAAATCATGTCTTATTTCTCTCTCCATCAAATAATAGGCAAAAAAGGCATTTCCACTACTTTTTAGTTGTTATCCTATCTTGAATTGCTAGAATTTCCAACAAAGAAAATAATTTTTGTAATTGGCTTTGCATGCTGGAGTTCTTCCTTCCTGTGAATGTTACCTTCTGATATCTAGTCTGGTTTTCAGTTTTGGAGTCTGTAGGGTAGGAGATAGTTGACCCTGGGTAAAGCTTCAATATTTAGTGTTATCTGGAAATAGGTGACTCTTCTCATAAATCATTCTGATTAAAAGCCACTGATGATGTTGGCAAAATCCTTATTTGTGCATTTTCAGGGCTTTACAGAAATGACAAGCATATAAAAAGGTAGATGGAAATACAAGTTAAAATTGTGATACATAAAAACACAGCCAATTATACACTGGGACAATCCACTAAATGCAGATTAGAAAACAGCTTCTAGCTAGATTATTAAATACTTTGGTATTTATTTTTGCCTATATTAAAAAAAATTTCTTAGCATATTACTTAGAATGGGAAAGAAAATGAAGTATTTATTCTTTTGAAAATAGTTAAAAGTTGCCGTATTTGACTATAAAGACTTGACTGATTTGTTTGCAATACCATTCTCGCAGTAAAATCCAATTTCTATCTTCGCTACCTGTGTAACTTTTAAGTGATGCCAGTACATATAGAAATACGCTGGCTAAGGGAGTTTTAAACGGTGCAAGTTTGGCTGAGGATTGACTTACACAATCCTTCTTTACAGAGCATTGGAGCTTCATTAATTTCACAAGTTTAAGTCCCTTGCTTGGTTATTGCGCTTGTTACATTTTTAAAAACCAGCAGTTGTGGATACAGTGAAAGCTGAATTCCTCAGTGACTTTCAGTGTGGTTTCACCTGCATCAAGTGGATGCGAATGCAATGGCAACATAAAGTGTGAGATTTCTGAAATCTTGAATTAAAATTGCTCCAAAATAGAGTCTTTGAACCTCTTTAGAATAAATACTAAAAAGTATATTTAACATTGTGTTTGGGTATTTACATGCATATCTGTGTATACATATGGAAGCTAAATATTCATTGCAATGTTTTCTTTTCTCATTTCTTTTTTCTAAAGATCCACAAAAAGCACAGATATGTTTTCTATTTCATTATATTTCATTAAAAAATACTGGTTGTAACCCACTGGGTGAAAATGCTGAACTACAGCCCTCAATTTGAAAAATACTGTACAATAAATAATTTGAAATCTAAATAATATGTATACTTTACATAGCATTGGCTGGTTTTTAAAATAACCATTTTGAAAGAAATTTACAAAAAAATTAAAAACAAACTAAAGTAGGTGTATCTCAATGCTAAGATAGTGTTAGTTTTACGTTCAAACTTGTCTTTAATATATATTTACTTAAACCAATAATTAATCAATTAATTGAAATCACAACATGTAATAGCTTGCTTTTCCAAGTTTATATTATAGTCTAGGTATTTTTCTATGGGGTACATAGTTATGTTTTGGTACTTATAATGTATAGTAATCAGATCAGATTCATTGGCATATCCATCATCTTAAACATCTGTCATTTCTCTGTCTTAGGAACATTCAATATTCTCCTTCTAAATATTTGAAAATATATATTTATTGTTAACTATATTATACTGTAGAGTTATTGTTAGTTATATTGTCATATGTTACATAGGTTATATTGTAATATAGTTCTATATGGTTATAATCATTGTAGGATGATATATTCATATGTAGGAAATATTGACATGTTGACAAATTATAATTGCATCACCCTAAAGTGTAATCCTACAGGATTACATCATCCTACAGTGGCATATAACATTAGAACTTACTCCTTCTATAATTTATACAATTATAAATAGCCTTTATATTTATATCCAAATCTTTATATCCAAATCTCTCCCTTTTTCCCTCTTCTACCTACTCTTTCCAGTCTTGAGTATTCATTTTTCTGTTTTCTATTTCCATAAAATCACCTTTTTTTATTTTAAAGGGTCTGCATATGACAGAGAATGTGTGGTATTAAACTTTCTGTTCTGGACTTGAAATAAGTGAAATACTTAACATAATGTCCTCCACTTCCATCCATGTTACTTTGAATGACAGGATTTCCTTCTTTCTAAGGCTGAGTAGTATTCTATTGTGTAAATATATTGCATTTTCTTTACCCATTGATCTGTTGTTTGACAGCTAGGTTAATTCCATATACTGGTTATTGTGAATGGTGCCCCAGTAAACATGGAGGTGGAGATGTCTCTTTAATATACTGATTTCCTTTCCTTTGCATCAGTGTCTAGTAGTGGGATTGCAAGATTATCTGGTTTTGAAGGAAGACAATGACTGCAATTAGATAAACAGTTTTGTTTCTTCGAATTATGTATAAATGAATGAAATATTGCATTTTTTTAATTTAGAAAAAGATAATTATATTTATTGTTACATTATTTCTAAGAGTAAAATTATTTTTGTAGCTTGTGGCATCTATGATTAAAAGTGACGATTCCATTAAACAACACTGCTATATTTCCACTTAACTAAAAGTACAACTTCGGAGTCTTATGTCTAGGCAGAAAACTAGCACATCCTGAAGAATTTGGGGGCATATTGCATCGTATTAGAAAAAAACATCCAACTTTGCCACACCTGACTTTCTTTTTAAGTGCAGGCACTAAGAACAATGGAGCCTCTAGCCTTGAATTAACAATTAACAAGCTGATTAGTAATTTCCAAAATGCTTCTGGGGTACTTCCAGAAAAAAAAATGACATATAACATGGCTATACTGGGAAGAAAAGAGGGAAAAAGTGCAAGTTACTAACACTGTTTGAACATGAAATGGTTGACATGAACCGTATTCAACAATTGTCTGTTACGTAATTCTCCCCTCAACTTGACCACTATTTCTGAAAATTTTTCCCATTTAACAACTGTAAAACTTGAGGCTGTATTATTCAGTGGAAGGAACATGAACTTTAGAATTGCATGCATAAAACTGGGGCTGGTATCTCTCTCTCTGCCATCTACTGGAGTTTACTGGGAGCTATCTACAGCAAGCTGTTATTTGATATTCATTTTCAGTAACATAGAGATTATGAAATCTATCTTTGCTGGGTTTGGGTGTGTATTAACTGAGATAATGTAGACAAGGCACTCTTTTGGTGTTTTACGTAGAAGGTGCTCAACAAATGTCAGATACTTTATTCTATACCCTTCATGGCACCTAGCATAGGTCAACAAGGGCTTACAAGAAGTGCTTATTGAAAAAAAAGATATTATAATCTGACAGATACAGAAAATCTAGAGAAAATCCTCCAAGTCCTGATCCAGGACGTTAGCCCCGTTAGCCACAGAAATCATTTCTAAAACAGGGAGGGGAAATCCTCTCTTTTTGATAGATGAATTCTAATAAAAGTTCCTTGCCAGCATCAAACTTTGCTCTCTTGGTAGGACAGAAGTGAGAGTTGAGTATTCCAGGAAAGAAAGAAGAAAATTATCTCTTCCCATGGCTGTGAGCCGCGGAAGCAAACCCCCAGTAACAAATAAAACTACTGGAAGTTTCAGGATTCTGTTTTGGACACCTTTTCTTAAAAATTCTTGATTTCATATCAAACGTTATACTTGAATGGCACCTTTAAATGCGTAAAAGGAAACGAAAAAGAAATGTAACTTTTACTCTGTTGGTGCCTTGGAAAAAGGAATATAAAATCTTGGGGGTTTAGGTGTGTTGTGCCTCTGTAAAACGTTATCCTGTTGTCAATACATTTTTTTCAAATGGCTTCTGGTGTTTTAGGGTTGTCTATCTTCTTCAGGAACATGAACCATGAGTGAATCAACTCACCTCTGTTCTGCCAAGATAGCAAAGTTGGACTGTGGAGCAGAACTACAAATTGTTTTAGATGAGACAATTGCCTCATCAAAGAAATATCTTTTTCCTAATTTATTATTTTACCACGAATAAGCTACAAATTTAACCGAGAGTGTTGAGATCACAGAGAGATGGATAAAGACAGTATTTTTAGTTTCTCTGAAAATTAGCATAAACTTTACTCTGGTTTTGAACCATAAACATTTAAAAAGATCTATAAATGAATAGAGAAGACCATTATCGTTGCCCAGATCTCTTAAAGAAGGGCAACCAACACACTTCCCAGAAAAATAAATGGCTTTGATTTGCACTCCCTCCACCACCTCCTTGCTTAGGAGGCACAGCATTTCTAATCACAGTTGATTTGGGTCCTTGGAAATAATCTGCAGAAATAATGGCTGGGTGGATTACAAACGTTAGCATTTTTTAACCAGGAAAACATCCATGAATCACTGATCTTCAAACTCTGTCCAGAGCTCAAGGTTCAGTTTTGTGGAGTCTCTCCATGGCTGTGGTAGCCATCTCAGTGGAGGAGAGGGACCAACTTGGCTGTGAAGCCCAGACCATAGACTGCACCCAAGATGATCTCATCTTATCTGTTTTATATTTGGAGTTTTAGTTTTCAAAAATGTTTCTCCTGCTTAAGGAAAAAAACAAATTGAGAACCACTTTACGAAATCATTTGTTCCCTTCACCCCATTAATTCATCTAGGCTTGCTATGATTCTCTTTCATAATGTAATGAAATCTTTCAGATAAGCACTATCAGCTCCCTTAAAATAATGTAATATTGATAGGGGACTACAAGAAGAGAAGCACCTTTTTCTTTCTGTATGTCCCTAGAAGATGCAATGCAAGGGAATATAATGCCAGATAACAGTAATTGAAGAAAGCTTACAAAAATCAGTAGAACATTGTCTCATAAAAGATATCTCTTTAATGAAATTGACTTCTACATCTTTCAAAAAATACATTTGTGAGATAATTTTTCTAAGTACCAGTAAGCACCAGATTAAATTAGAATATCTTTTAATATATATGTGGTAGTCCATATTAGTTTATAGTAATCATTTGAACTTGATAATAGCCATTGTTCAATTTCATTAATGGTATATTCAGCTTTGTCATCTGAACTCTTAAGATTGATTATTCCAAGTAGAAGTGAATTGATTTCAGTAAAAACACTTTTCCAAGGCTTATAGAGTTTGCTACAAGATTACAAAGATGATACCCTTAATATTTTAAAACCTTCATGCTTGAGAATTTTAAGTACACACACACACACACACACACACACACACACACACACACACACACACACACACAGCTGAGTTCAATTTGCCTCTTGAAGTCTAAGTTAATAACAATGCTTAAAAAACAATGCTTAAAAATGCTGTTTAGTAGTGCCTTTAGTATATAGAAAGCTTTGTTTTTCTTTCAAAATTCTTCTTATACCTTCTTTATTGTAAGTGTGTGAGCTTGCCTGGGTCAGTTTCTAAAATTGTACCAGGCTCAGGTCCTTAAGTAGACTGCCAACAAAGAATTAGTAAATGCATTCTACTTTAAAGCATGATTCTGGTCATAAAACAGTATTCTTCCATATTTCCTTGCTTTTTCTATATCAGATTTGTCAGGCATATAAAATATCAAATTACTAAATGCTAATTCCATTAGAGTGTTATGCAACTCATGTGTACCAATGTTCTATGTCTTATTAAAGACAGCACTGAAAAAAAAGGATTTTAAGAATTTGGGTGTGAAGCAATTTTCTGCTTCATAAAATACAGTTAATGTCATCTTATGTTAACAGAAGCATTCTTAGACTTGTAGTTTTTTCTTAAAATTTGCTTTTAATGAAACGGACTTAGAATTTCAGAGCACACCCCTTTTATCCAGACAGAAAAATATTTAAAGCAAGAGCTATGTAACCATATGTAGAATGCATATGTAGTGGAGAATCCTCATGTTCTCTCTCCCGTTTATAACACCCATCAGGTCAACAACTTCAAAATCATTTCTATCATTCATTTGCAAACACGACTGCATCAGTCTGACTTGGTCTTTCACTTGCTGTGTGCTGTTTCCTTTCAGTAATACTCATTAAAAGTGTTTATATACCATACTATCACTGTTTACTCCATTAAACCCCGTAAAACCAGATAGTCAATAATTTTTTCAAACTAGATCATTATGATTACATATTTACCTTTTTTCCATTATTCAATACATTTGTTACATATCCTCCATTTATCTGGCAAGCTTGTCCTATAACAGGCCAGATACAGTGAATATTCTGGGCATACAGGCCATATGGTCTGTGTCACAAGAATTCCACTGTGGAGAATAATTGCACTAACGTAGAAATGCTAGTTCTGCCTTAGGTTCTGAATGTACCAAATGAAATAAAAACTTACACAAGAGCAGGGACTGGAGGACAACCAGAAATACAAGAATAGTGCTAGGGAGGGAGGCCATATAATTTATAGGACAAACCGCTGCATGTTTGCAAGAGAAAGGAGGCACTCACTGGCTAAATGAGACATTGGGACAAGAAACCTAAGGCATGTGGCGTACAGGGAATTAATCTGATTCTCATCCTTCACAGACAACATTGCTCTTTTTACAGATTCTGTGTTCAATTTCAGACCGTCCTTTTAACCAAGTTTTCTTGTATGCTTATCTCCTATCATGAATGCATTCTTGTCCACTTTGTTATTTTAGATAATCTAGGTTTATGCTTTCAAACTAAAATCTTAAATGTCTGAAGTATTTTCAGCCCATTTTTTTCTAAAATGTAACATCAAAGATTATTCTCTCTTTTTTTTTCTTTGAGACGGAGTTTCGCTCTTGTTACACAGGCTGGAGTGCAATGGCGCGATCTCGGCTCACCGCAACCTCCACCTCCTGGGTTCAAGCAATTCTCCTGCCTCAGCCTCCCGAGTAGCTGGGACTACAGGCGCACACCACCATGCCCAGCTAATCTTTGTATTTTTAGTAGAGACGGGGTTTCACCTTGTTGACCAGGATGGTCTCGCTCTCTTGACCTCGTGATCCACCCACCTCGGTCTCCCAAAGTGCTGGGATTATAGGCGTGAGCCATGCCCCCAGTAGATTACTCTCTTTTCATAGGTCATGTGTCTGGCTCTGTGTGGGTGCTATAGAAATACAAATATATGTTCCACTTTCTGATCTATGAGTAGAAAATGTTGCAGAAAAAGTGATATAAAAATAATTTTCCCATGCAAAATAACAAATTCTTCAAACACCATTTTTGCTATATGCCATTTTAATTAATTATTCAGAAATATTTTTTATAACTCTCTGTGTGCTATTTTTATTACTTTGTCCAGTCTGTGGTTTTAATTTTTTTTATGAGGACCCTACCTTGTCAATTATGCACTTTGCAATAACCTCATTTTAAAAGGCAATTTTATTTTATATGTATCTTTTATAAGAAGCCATTGGAATAATTCTGAATGGAGCTTAGTATAACTAAGCTAATAAAACCTTTAGAGTAGGCCAGGAAGGGCTTCTTCCTCTTTCCTGATGGACACAACTGCTTAGGATTGCTTAGCCAGTCTGTGCACATACTTGGTAAGGCTACATGTAGCAAAAATTTCAACCTTAGAATTTACTTTTTCATTTCTCCTACCATCCATCCCACCTACAAAAAAAATGATTTTAAGTCCTGCCTTTACCAATTCCTAGTTTCATAACCTTGGGTAAGCTTTATCACCTTCCTAATTCTTATTTACTTAATTTATAAAACAGGGACCTAACTCTCAACTCTTCATGCAATTGTAAGGTTTGAGATCAAATAATTAATAGAATTTAGTGGCAGTAAAGCATTTCATGGGCTTCATGGCACATAGTAAATACAAAATAAAAGGTAGCTATTATAAATATTTTAAGCATCTCCAGGTATAAGGCAGGCCTACCCTTAAAATAACCCTCCTGTCCTTTCTTATAAAGCTCCTGTGATTTAAAATCAGCAAAAGCAGCAGGCAATCTAAGCAGTGATCAAAGAAACCTATGTGTTAGTGGAGTGCAGGGAAAGGATAGAATAATTCTGATGAGGGCATGGGTCCATACAGAGGTCTTCTCTAGTGCTCAGAAGACATTATTTTAGAAATATAAAATCCGTATGTTCTTAAGAAAACCTATCATTAGAAAGTGTTGCAGCCAAGGTCATGATTCATGGAGAGAATAAGAATAGTACTTCCCTGACTGTGAAGTGTCATTGAAGAAAAAATTCAAGAACTGAGGGTAAAAGTAAAAGTGGCTTTCTAGAAAGGAGAAATAAATTAGTCTCATTCATCCAGAATCTGCCAATTGCTTTCTATAATATTCCAGAAAGGAAAATTTGAATGTTGACCTTTGTTCAACCAATAAATCTTATTTTTATGCTGAATTACCATCTTCTTTGTTTTGCCTGATAATATATATTGACTTGATGACATTGGCTTAGAATAATATAGAACGATCCATCTTAATTTCTTGTACTTTTCCATGAATGACAGAATTCCTAGCATATAATTTTCTTCAAAACTCTTTGCAGGTCTTCTACATGGGTAAGACTACATCTCCGACTCAGAACTGGACAGAAACTCTTTGGCATTTAGAAAACATTGTCAAAATCTAAAGTGGGATGTTCCTATTAAGAAATATAAAATAGTCATATTTTCATTTTCTGGGGGATAGCTTTTAACAAAAGTGAAAAATCAGAAACAATCCCAATGACATTTTAATAATTTTCTCACAATAAATATTAAAATAGCTGGCTTGAGTATGAACATGTATTTTAAATGTTTTTCTACATTTTAACATTAGATTCCCTATAAAACAAATAACTAAACCATAAACTACTTTTTAAAAATACTTTCATTTACCACCATACCAACCTTTACAATAGAAAATAGTTAATTTAAGGTTCATTTTATATTTAATACTCAATTTTTTAACAGATGCCTACTGTGAGCTTTGTCTTTTGTTTTTAAATTTTTATTTTCTTGTTCTCTAAGGATCATAATTTTTTCCATACCAGTTTAGCACCTACTGTTTTAAAAGTGAACAAATGCAATTTCATTTTTGGACAATTAACTTCCAATTATTTCCAGGGGAACTCATTTTATTAGTGCAAGCAAGCCAAAGCAATGAAATATATAATTTTCACTAAATGCTCCATTTTTAGATACTCCATATATGTTTGTTAGATTGAATTTGTTGAAGTCTAGCCTTTCTACATTATAATCATATAAAGTGCAGCCACCACAGTTGGTTAACACATAAACAAAACTTTTAAATCACTTGGATCATCTTGAAAAAGCAATTATAACCATATGTGATGCTAAATAATTCTACAGACTTTATCTCCAGTTTGCCAAATGGTACTCAGATGGGAAGCAAATATTGCATTTGCTGACTGGAAAATCAAAGATGACTTAAGAGAATGCCTTGATATTTCAGGTGGAACTTAGTTATTAGGAGACTTGGCTTAAGCATCTATTTCTTTAGAGATTGGAAAAAAGAATACTAGTTTCTATTCTTTATCTATGTCCCTCATTAAAGACTGGCAGATGGCTCAGTGGCCAAAAGAAGACAGAGACCAAAATGCAAAAATAGATGAATAGGTAGAAGATGCTAGAAATATAACTATAAATATACAGAGTTCAATACTATTCGTATTTTGAAAAAAGAGAAGAATTACATGAATGTTATATCCATCATCTAGTAAGTCAAGTACTATCTGTCCAGAGGAAAGTTAGGTAGCCTATAGATTCAGCATTGATATTTTTCTGCTTCTGAAAAGTTGTTTTGAATTTTTCTGAATACCCAAATTGTCCAAATAAACTTTAATATCTATTTTCCTCCTTTCTTTTAAAAAGTGTGTTCTTTCGTTTATCGATGGATTTTATTATAGATAATATGTGCATGTGGTAAAAATTCAAATCTGTCAAAGATTGGATTATGATGAAATGGTAATATGTATTTCTCTTTATGCCAGTTTCTAATTCATGACAGTTTCTCCAAAGGGAAGCCCTGTTACTAGTACCTTACACAGTTTTTCAAAAGTATTCTTTACATCAAAATATATTTCAAAATGCTTTCACATTATGGATAAAATAACATAATATCTCACTATATTGTTATAATTAATCCACACAAAAATAATTAGTACACTTTTGTTAAACTTAGGTTTGGAAGGCTTAAAGGAGGTAAAAATAAACTTTTACTTTGCATTCTAAAAAGACAATCTTGTTTATGCTATATTTCAGGACAAGTTATTTAATAGAAATGGTAATATTCTTTATTAAGAATAAGGGTCTTGCACTAAATATTAAGGGTCTTGCACTAAAATACATTCAAAATTCAATTTATCTCTTATAGCATTCCAAGTTAAAAACAACCATCTTAGATGGATGGTATTTTTAGAAGCTCCTTAACTTTCTTTAAAACACTGATTACCACTTGGATTGCGATAATTTAATATAAACTCAGAACTAAACAAAGTTCCAATGTTTTTAACTAATTCACAACATTCTAAAATCTTCTGATTTGTTTCTTTTAAATACTACACTTATTCAAAAGCCTCTTGCTTTCTTTCAACAGGTTCAATCTCATTAGCCCTTAATATATTTCAATAACAACTATATCTGCAGAATTTTTTCTATAATATTTCTCAATTCCAAATTAAGAATGAATAAGTGCTTCCACACAACTTAGGCAAAATCTCTGCAGTCTTCCAGGCCCCTTAGCTCAGACATACAAGATTAGCCTTTCTACTGTCCTAGTCCTAGACTACCTCAGCATTCTCCAACAAGGCTTATTAAAAAGCTGAATCCCTGGGATCCACTTTGGACCAGGGATCCACTTTGGACCTACTGAATACGAATCTTGAGTGAGCTGTAGAGTAATCTGCATCTTGACAAAATTCTGTGACAATTCTGAACTGTATTAATATTAATATTATGCTGTGAAATAAGCCAGGCACAGAAAGATGGGTACTGCATGTTCTCAGGCACGTGCAAGCTAAAAATGTTGATCTCATAGAAGTAGAGAAGAGAATAATGGTTACTGGAGGTAAGAAAGGATGGAGGAAGGGGGAGATACCCAAAAGTTCATTAATGAACACAAAGTACAGCCAGATAGAAGGAATAAGTTCTAGTGTCCTGTTTTTGGGCAATTAACTTCTAACTATTTTAATATATATTTAGTAACATATGTTAAATATATATTTAGTATATATTTAATAACATTCACATTTATTTATGCTCATATGAATTGGAAAGGCAACCAGTTGAATATTCTTTTATTATCATTGGACAAACAGCATCTATTATGTATATATATATGTATATATGTGTGTGTGTGTATTATATATATATATATATATATATATATACTTTATTATTATTATTATATTTTTTGAGACAAAGTCTCATTCTTGTCCCCCAGGCTGGAATGCAACGGCATGATCTGGGCTCACTGCAACCTCTGCCTCCCGGGTTCAAGTGATTCTCCTGCCTCAGCCTCCTGAGTAGCTGGGATTACAGGCACCTGCCACCACGCCTGGCTAATTCTTGTATTTTTGCAGAGATGGGGTTTTACTATGTTGGCCAAGCTGGTCTCAAACTCCTGACCTCAGGTGATCCACTATGCTCAGCCTCCCAAAGTGCTGGGATGACAGGCATGAGCCACTGTGCCCGGGCTAAATATATATTTAATATATATTTAATTGAGTATTGAATATAAAAAGAACCTTAGATTAACAGTTTTCTATTGAAAAGGCTAATATGATGGTAAATGAGAATATTTTACAAAAGTAGTTTACAGTTTAGTTATTTGTTTTGTGGAGAATGGGATGTTAAAATATAGAAAGACATTTAAAACATGTTCATACTCAAGCCAGCTCTTTTAATATTTATGTAAGAAAATTATTTAAATGTCATTGGGATTGTTTCTGATTTTTCACTTTTGTTAAAAGCTATCCCCTAGAAAAGTGAAAATATGACTACTTTTATTTCTTAATAGGAACATCCTACTTAAGATTTTGATGATTTTTCTAAATGCTAAAATATTTATTTTCTGTCCAGTTCTGAGTCAGAGATGCAGTCTTACCCATGAAGAAGACCTGCAAAGAGTTTTGAAGGAAATTTTGTGCTAGGAATTAAGATATAATTCATTGTATATTTTCAAATAGCTAGATGAACAGATTTTACATTACAGCTTCCTAACACCAAGACATAATAAATGTTTGAGGTGATTGATATGTTAATTATACTGATTTGATCATTACACATTGTATACATGTATTAAAATATCATACTGTACCACATAAATGTGTATAATTATGATGTGTCAATTAAAGATAATGCAAGCAAAAACATCTACAAAAAAGAAACTTTGAGAACTACTGAAATTGGGTTCATTCAGCTTTAAGGAATAGCAGAATCGGATATATCTAGATGACAGATGGATGTTCCATTCCAGGATATAGAGTAAGCAGGCTTTATTGCTTTGCTCAAGGTCAGCTTGCTATTGCTGGCTGTGCCACTAGGTATCCAAGCAGACATTTCAGTGTAACTCACCTAAAGTCATAAAACATGGCCTCCTTTACAGTAGTATTCTTGGGATTTTTTTGAATCTTTTTAATAACTCAGGAATGCTTCCTCAATTCTTGAACGCTCCTGAACCTAGGGTACCTGGCAACTGAGTACCACCTGACACAGAAAGCTCAAATACACTTACTAAAGAATACACCATTGGATGCAGCAATCTCATTACTGGGTATATACTCAAAGGAATATAAATTCTTCTATAATAAAAATACATGCACACATAAATTCACTGCAGCACTAGTCACAATAGCAAAGACATGAAATCAACTTAAATGCCCATTAATGGTAGACTGAAAAAAGAAAATGTGGTACATATACATGATGGAACACTATACAGCCATTAAAAAAGAACAAGATCATGTTCTTTGCAGGAGCATGGATGAAGCTGGAGGCCATTGTACTTAGCAGACTAACCCAGGAACTGAAAACCAAATGCTGCATGTTCTCATTTGTAAGTGGGAGCTAAATATGAGAACACATGAACACAAAGAGAGGAACAACACACACAGGGACCTACCAGAGGGTGGGGAGTGGGAGGATGGAGAAGATCAGAGAAAATAACTATTGGTTAGTAGGCTTAGTACCTGGGTGACAAAATAATCTGTACACCAAACTTCCATGACAGGAGTTTACCTATGTAACAAGCCGCATGTGTACTCCTTAACCCAAAATAGAAGTTAAAGAGAAAAATAATATACTATAGAGAAAGAATCTAGTCTAGACCTAGGCTGGTGTGGTCACCAGTTTCAGACATATGGGCAATTTATGCACTGTTACTAACTGCTGACAAAGTTTAATCTTTCTTCGATGGCTTCAATTTGAAATGACAATGGTTCTCTCTCTTCCTGTCTATGATGATTAGCCAGTGTGACAATAAAGTATTCCAATTAATATTTTTCAATTAAATAATTTTGTTGAATCTGATATTTCAGCAAGGCTTTTTTTTAATCAAAGGCAAAAATGAATTTTGTCCAAATTTTAAATAGACTTGTATTTTTTATTTTAAACCTAGTATTTATATAACGAAAATCATCACACTTTTAGCTCTCGGAATATTACTAACCAGTAATTCTGATAAGTAAAAAGAAGTAGGATCAGCTTACAAGATGTCAGCATATGGGAACCTAGATAGCAAAAGTTTGTGAAACTCTGAATGCTTGGTGAGTTCTAAATGTCTATCTGAAATTAGGGGCCTTGGCAAGCAAAACCTTATCCTATCCCAATCCACTAAAATAAACCTAAAGTTGTAATTAATTTTGGAACAGGTCTCTTGGATTTCCTACATGGTTTTCTATTTGATTACTAGGCATGAATTTCAAAACTAATCACTAAAGCAAGTTAACTTCCTTATATGAAACAATCATGTAAATGTATAGTCTAAAAGTAGCTTCAAATATGAACTGAGATGATAATGTCAAAGGGGTTATAAAGAAATGCTTTGTCTCTAGGATATAAAAGGTACCTTTGAACAGGAACAATTATACTGACTCTAATTACTGATTTATTTGAATTTACAAATTTTACTCTTGGCCATATATTCCAAGAATATCTGGCTTGTCACTCAATAATTGTGGTATCCTGATTCTCTCCTTTCAATCTTAAAATCCTTATAGCTTAATTAGACCAAGAGAATGCTTTATATGCATTCCCCGAAGGATGAGCATGGAAGCTGCCCCTTGCTGGAGGGCTAGCTTCTATGGTGAATAAGTAGGCAAAACTCATATAGAGTCACAATATGCTTGGAATTCTCTTGGTATGACATTCTTCTGTGCCTGACACACTGTCACACTGTCTCTTAATACACCCAGTTTTTCCTGTAGTGTCATAATGGACTGTGAGGCCTCAGGTTGACCCTACATAAAGTTGTTGGCTTGCTTTTAAAACATCATAGTGTGGAAAATACCCACAGGTGTGTGTGTGTGTGTGTGTGTGTGTGTGTGTGTGTGTGTGTGTGTGTTTTGTTTTTGTTTTTTCGCTTTAAGTTCTGGGACACATGTGCAGAATGTGCCGGATTGTTACATAGGTATACATGTGCCATGGTGGTTTTGCTGCACCTATCAACTCATCATCTAGATTTTAAGCCCTGAATGCACTAGGTATTTGTCCTAATGCTCTCCCTCTTCTTGCCTCCAACCCCCTGACAGGCCACGCTGTGTAATTGTTCCCCTCCCTGTGTCCATGTGTTCCCATTGTTCCCACTTATGAGAATGCACTTATAAATGAGAACATGCGGTGTTTGTGGTTTTCTGTTCCTGTGTTAGTTTGCTGAGAATGATTGCTTCCAGCTTCGTCCATGTCCCTACAGAGGACATACCCATAGTTTTTTTTAAGCACTAAAGTCACACTCAATGCTGCAAATATACACATTTAAAGGGGCACGTAGAAACAAAAGCAAAGGAGAAAGGCATATTCATATCCCTCTGTTACTTTTAGTCAGAAGCAAAAGATGAGTGATTCAGGAAAGGTTGCACCAGTTGAACTACTTAAATTTGTTTTCTGTCTCTCTCCAAACTTAGTTTAATTTCTGTAAGCTAAATGAGCATATGACGTGAGTACATTTTATTTGGAAAAATTAGCTGTCCCCATGTAAGAAGGAATTCTTTTACCCTTAATTTTCATCGAAAATACATTTTCATATTATTAATCAATTAGCCAACATTTCTGACTTGATACATTTTCAAGATTTTTGAAATATGTTTTTTTATTTCACTATGTAAAACTATATCTAGTTTATACATAATTTTATCCATAATATAATTTTCATACACTACATAAAATTATATAATTATATATTGCACATAATTTATATGTATTACATCATATATATATAAGAATTATAAAACTGGCACCTACTTTTACATAAATTAATTTATGAAATATAGGTGATTCTTTTGTTTCTCTTTTCATTACCGCAAAGGAATTAAGTTCATTCAATGGAAAAAAATCAGCAGTTCCAGAGTACATTCAGGGAAATGCAATAGAAATAGCAAAGTTCAAAAAACGTAGAAAAGTTGTTAGGAAACGTCTTTTCTCCATCATCTCATATTTTTTCTCAAATAATTATGTGATATTACTATTCTGTAAATACATGTCTTTACTGATAATAAGGATGGGCTTATTCTGTTTATTGTTTTAATGGATGGAATCATGGAATACTTTTATTCACGTTTTTACCTGGAACAAGCTTATAACATTGATTGGATCTAAGAAAATATAAGGTGGAAAATTTTGTTTGAAAGTGAGGCACCGAAAGATTAACACCAAGAGATTAAGTGTTACACGCCTCACTGTGAATATTGACATCTAATGCCATGCACCAGCTTAGTTCTCTCTATAGTAATTTGGTTAACACTGATAAAATTGAGTGGATAGTAATGGCTAAAATGAGCAATTAGAATTCTCAGGGAAGTAGAAATTCCCTGCTTCAATCATCTGCATAATTCAGTCCACCTGTGTGTGTAACATATCGATATTTGTCCAGACACTGTGTTGGGTATTGTGGAAGATGCTAAAATGAGTAAGAGTGCATTTCTACTCCTTAGAAGAGCTTATGTTATTTATTTCTCCTTTGCTGGTTCCTCCTTCTGTCTCCCAATTCAGGTGGCAAAAATTCAAATTATACAAAAAGTCCATAATAAACAGTAACACTCTCATGTCTCTCCCTGTTCACTCCTTTCCCAAGCTACAAATACTGTTGCCAGTTTCTCACAAATCTTTTCAGAGATATTCTCTGTTTTTCCAAACATACATATGCAAATATACTTAAAATAATTCTATGTAATGAAAAATTAGCATCATACCTTATGATACCATGCCACAAGGTTAGTTTCTGAAACCTCTTAAGCTGCTTTCAATTTATGCTCTCTCCATAGCTGATCTCATTCAGTCCCATGAATTTAAACACTATCTATATGATAATGACTCTCCAATCTGAACCTCTAGCCTTTCTTGGAATTCCTGGCTCACATATCCCCTATCTATTTAACAGTTCCACTTGAAGTCTGATAGGCACCTCAGACTTATCTTGTCCCAAAACAAACTCTTCATTTCTCTGTATCCTAGTCTTTATTTCTTGTGCTGTCTTACCCATCTCAAACAAGTACCGACATCCAGCAAGTTGCTGAAACAAAAATCTAAGTATCCTTGATTCTTCTTTTTCCCTCCACCTCACTTTGAATTCATTAGTGAATAATATGTTTCCAAAAACCAAACACTACATGTTCTCACTCACAAGGGGGAGTTGAACAATGAGAACACGTAGATTCAGGGACACACTGTGGCCTGTCATGGGATGGGGGACAAAGGGAGGGAGAGCATTAGGGCAAATACCTAATGCATTCAGGGCTTAAAACCTAGATGACAGGTTGATAGGTGCAGCAAATCACCATGGCACATGTGCACCTATGTAACAAACCTGCACATGTATACCAGAACTTAAAGAAAAATAAAAAAAAAAAAGAAATGTAAAATAGCCAACCGCTATAGAACACCAATTTGATAGTTCCTTATAAAGTTATATGTTTACCACCCAACCCAGAGAAATAAAAACATCTGTCTATAAAAAAAAAAGTTGTACATGAATGTTCAAAGTGGGTTTCTTCATCACTGATAATAGCCTCTAAAAACAACCCAAATCTTCATCGACAGGCAAATAGTAAACAAATTGTTGTGTATTCACCTACTCAGCAATTACGAGGACCAAATTTCCGATATTTGAAATAGTACAGTATAGATTAATCAAAAAAATTTATGTTGGGTGAAAGCTAAATTCAGCATTGTAAATACTGTCTGATGCCCGTTATTTTTGGCGTAGACTGGGCAGAATAAATGTATGATGATAGAAATAAGATCAGTGGTTGCTACATAAAGTGGTGGTGGTAAGGAGGAATTGGCTGTAAGAGAACAAGAAGGAAATCCATATTTTGATGCAGTGATGGTTACATGGGAATTTACACTTTTCAAAGCTGCCTCATACACTTAAAACGTGCGTATTTTATTGTATGTAAATTATACTTCAATAAACTTGATTAAACACAGACACACACACGCGCGCGCACACACACACACACACACAGGGAAACACACAAAAATAATGTTTCCTTCCAAAACACCTTGCATTGATTCATCTCTCCTGATCCTCAGAATCATCATCCTTGTTCAAGTTACTATCATACCTCCTGTGGACTATCGCATATGCTCACTACTAGCCTCTTCCTTTTCATTATGGACCACTCCCCAAACAAACAAAACCCTGTTCCCCATGAAGCAACTCATGTTCCTTTTTTTTTTTTTTTTTGAGACGGAGTCTCGCTGTCTCGCCAGGCTGGAGAGCAGTGGCGCAATCTCGGCTCAATGGCAACCTCCGCCTCCCGGGTTCAAGCGATTCTTCTGCCTCAGCCTCTTGAGTAGCTGGAATTCAGCCGCGCCCCACCATGCCCGGCTGATTTTTGTATTTTTAGTAGAGATGGGGTTTCACCATGTTAGCCAGGATGGTCTCCATCTCTTGACCTTGTGATCATCCTGACTTGGCCTCCCAAAGTGCTGGGATTACAGGCGTGAGCCACCATGCCTGGCCCCAAAGTTCCATTTTAAAAATATGGTAAAATCACATCCCTTCTTTGCATAAGTTATAAAATCTAAGTGCTTTCCATTATTCTGAGAATAAAATTCTCCCTAGCTTACAGAACCATCTGTGTCCCAGCACTTGGGTATCCTTCTGAGCTTATCTGATGTCACTCTCACTCCAAAACCAGTTTGGAATTCCCCCAATGCATTATTTCTTTTCCTCATCTGGTCAAGCAGGGACAATCAGAGGGCCACTGCACGGGCCATTCAAACGGCATTTCAATGCTCTTTGCTTTCATCTTGCTGTAGCTACCCATCATTCAGATCTTTGTTTAATTATTACCCCCTCCAAAAAGTCTTTCCTGGCCACCCAGTCAAGAACAACTACTGGGTCTTTCAAATCCAGCAGACAACCCATCACTATCTGACTTCTTTTGCCTAATTATTAACTAATAATAATTTTTCTGGCCTATTAAGCTAAACTCCAAGCTCCATGAGAGCTACGGCTTTGATTAATACTTGATTATTGCTCAAACTACCTTAGTGTTTAGACCTATGTCTGGCATGTGTTAGGCATTCAATACATTGTTAACTAAATAAACGAGGGAATGAATACTTTAAGTGCAAAAATACATTTTCGTTTAAAAACTAATCAAAGTGGTCGGCCAAGACGGCTCACGCCTGTAATCTTAGCACTTTGGGAGGCTGAGGCGGGTGGATCATGAGGTCAGGAGATCAAGACCATTCTGGCTAACACGGTGAAACCCTGTCTTTACTAAAAATACAAAAAATTAGCCAGGCATGGTGGCACACACCTGTAGTCCCAGCTACTCGGGAGGCTGAGGCAGGAGAATTGTTTGAACCTGGGAAGCAGAGGTTGCAGTGAGCCGAGATCGCACCACTGTACTCCAGCCTGAATGACAGAGCAAGACTCTGACTCAAAAAAAAAAAAAGCTAAAAAAGCTAATCAAAGCACGCTCTCTTTACAAGAGCAAGTTCACTTAAAAACGAAACCAAGAAGTAAACATCTGCTATTGTTACCAATTTTGTTATATTATCCCTTATATTGCCCTCTTTATTTCTCTTACCATAACACTCATCACTCTTAACTCTATTTTCTATATATCTATTTGCTTAAACTCTGATTCTCCATACTAAAATGAAAGCTCTCCTAAGGAAGTGATTTTGTCTGTCTTTTTTCACTACTGAATGCACACTCTTGGTGAGTGACTTGATCAGAGACACTCATACATTTGTACGGAATGAGTGAAGCTATAAGGTACAGTTGAAAGTGATTGATTAGTTATTCTTAGTTTGCAATGAGGAAACAAAAGCATTCTTAGTTCAAAGAAATGGACCAAGTAATTTAAGTAAGCACTTGCAATTATGGATCTCTTTACATTCCTATAACTCAAATTCTCTTACAGCTTGGGAAAGCCATTGCAAATATTTTGCCTTAGTTTTTGCTCCTTGAAAAATGAGAATTAAATGAAATAAACAAACCAGTTAAAATTATCTTATCTTTTTAGAGCAAGCCCAACTTGAGAGTTCAGTAATTACCACCAACTGATTATTATTCAGGGATAAGTTAAGCACAAAGAAGAAAGTAAGAACAATGGGAGAAAAAGAATCAGGGGGCAATTTTTGTGCTGCTTAGGATAAGACTTCTCTTGTTTGGTTGAATTTATTCATAAAAGCTCTAAAGTCTGGGGAAATGCTTCTGGGCAGCAAAGCAAAGTTTTGAAGCTTAGAGGTCTAAGGAGAAATTAATAAAATGCAGTGGGGAAATTAAGTTGAACAAAAGTGCAATGAGGCATAGTTAAACCGATTAATTAAATAGGTTTTGATATGTATATAACTGGGTTGCTGAAGAATTAAAAATCAATTCAAGATTTTAAATAAATGTTTGGTATTCAATAAAACACCAAATGGTAGCATTCAGAAAACTCGTAGTTTTTTTAGTAGTGTTCTTAGATGAATTTCTTTCTCATTCATATGCCTCAACAACTCTCTTTTCCCCAGTAATCTTAAAGAAACTATGCTTTCAATAATATGCAAAAGTCTTAGAATTTATTCAATTTTCCTCCACATTCTTCTAATGCCAGTTTCAAAACCATGATACTGTCTTGTGGCATCAACTAAAAAGATTTATTTTTCAGTAATATGTCCACAATTTTTCAGAAAGCAATGAAAATTATCTTGCTTAATGCACCTGCAGCCTGGCAGGTGTTACACAGAACAAGTGTCAAAAAAACAAGACCAAAAGCTGGGCATCACAGAGATGGAGGTTTGATTCCAAACTTACCACTTAAGAGCTATGAGACCCTGCACAAGTAGCTTAGCTCCTAAAAACGTCAGTTTCCTTCACTGTGAAAATGTTAAGCATGATATTTGAAAATTCCTTGGCTTAATGTCTGGCAGAGATAGCTCTCAATAAATTGAAAGTATTAACAGTAGAAGCAGATTCCAACTTGCAGATATGTTTTGATTGTCAAAATTGCTTGTTTGGAACTTTAAATATACAGTTCATCAAAATTTTATATTAAAAAATGAAATGGTCAGTGGTAAGCAAATTTCTAGATGAATCTTCAAAGCCTTCATTTACCATAACACAATTTAAGTCAAAAATTATCCCAATTGTCTTCTGGTTAGGGTGGCCAAATGGTCCTTGTTTTTTTTGTTTTTGTTTTTGTTTTTGCTGAACTTTCCTAGTTTTAGCACTGGAAGTCCCTCATCTTGGGAAACCCTTTGTGCCAGACAAATTTAAGTATGATTCCTTCATTTGGAACCTAATCAATATTCATTTGTTCATCCTTTTTTTTTTTTTTTTTTTTCCCCTGCAGTCCCAGGTATGTTCTTAGGCTCTGGAGATATAAGGACAAATTTGATATGGTCTCTGCCTTTAATAAACTTGGAGCCTAGCAAAGAAGACAGACAAATGAACAAGCATCAGCAAGCCCTACTGGAAATGCTAAAGATGGCAGTTTGCCCAGGATGCAGAGAAACACAGCCCATAGGCACCTCACGCAGACTTGGACAGGGTGATCACTGAAATGGATCTCACTGAAATGGATCTTAAAGTAGGTATGCAGCCCAAACCAGTGCCTCCTATTTAGTTCCTTTGGACACTTTCCATTTATGGGCTCAGGATTCCTTAAATATACATATTAAAATGCCATCTCTTTAGGTTCTCTTATGTCGTTATCTAAACAGATTTTGAATAACTTCTGATATGCATATAATCTTTATGAAAAACTTAGTAAAATATCAGTATAAATAACCATAAACCCTTGCTTGTATAGTTGTTTCTCCTACTTTGGATATATAACTAATCTAAAAATCTCTTTTTAAAAATGTAAACTGCCTGCTTGCTTTTTTATTATTTGGAATTCACTTCACAAAGGAAATTACTAGAATGCCCCATTAAATTGAAAACAATACAGATGTTATCATAAATAATATTGTTCTAGCCATAATACTGCAGTAGTTGCTCCAAGGTTAGTAAATTAGAAATGTTTCCCAAAGCTTGTGATCAAAATATTGGCATTTTATTTTCAAATTCTTCAATAAGTTTTAAAGTATTCCTAGAGCATGTCTTTATCATTATAGCAAACACTACAGCAAGAAGATAATAAGACAGACTGCTTATACAACCGAAAACTCAGGTGTAACATACACGAACTAACAGCATGATTATTTGGTTTTTCTCCTGGGGGAAGAAACATCTGTCATAGACTCTGAAGGTGAGAAGAGGACTTATTCCTAGGCAACTGTAAACGTCATGAGGGGCAGGGACCATGTCAATATTGTTTACTGCTGTGTTCCCAGTACCCGGAACATAACTGATGCACAAAATGGTTGAGAAAATAACAAACCAAATTTACAAGTCTTCATCCTGTATTTCCAACAAATGATTATTCAGTCTCTGAAAAACTCTAGGAACTGAAAAATCATCTTTGCCACTTGTAAAAATCAGTAAACCTCTTTGACCCCAGTAAATTATGCAGCTTAAGTTTCAGGGTTAGCCAGTTACTACATGAGGTCAAAACCATGTGTTCTATTTTTGTATTAGATTATATCTCCAATCTTGACTAATAACCTTTGAGATGTTGCATAGGAATTCATTAAGAACATATGTTCATGTGATTATTATAAACCACCATTGCTATGAAAAGATATCTCATACCATGCTTTCTGTAGAATATGAATCAAAATCTTTGGTTTATAGACTCACCAACTGCTCTATAATCATCATGTATTTTAAGTCCCATGGAGAATTATAAATATAGGCCAGATAATGACCTTATTGACTATAAAGCCTCTTGGTAATTTTCATACACACAATATTGCTAATGCATACATATGCCACACAGTTGATAACCACTTCAAATTCAATGGGAGAGTAGAAGCAGGAAGACTTTGTAAGTTTTATTATTATTATGATTATTATTATTATATTTTTACCTTTGAAGTTTACTACACCAACTGCAGTTGAAGCCAATCTGAGAAGACACACAAGGGCCACATCTGTTAAACTGGAGACATGCTAGGAAATAGGAAAGGACAAATTCATCAAGACCAACAGGCAACTTGGGGGAAAAGAGATTGCTCAGCCAAAATAAACATCACTGTCCCCCAGGACTCAGGATCAAAATGCCCATGCATGCCAAACACAGTTGTAATGGCAATTATTTAATATGATTATTATAACTATTAAACAGATCAGATCACCAAATTTGCAATCACATTTTCCACCTAGGTTTACATGCTCACGTACTGGGTAACGGGGTCATCTCGACAGCCGAAATGTTGGTGATTTTTGACATCTGTAGCTCTACTCGGTGGTATTCATAAATTGTTCTTCTTCGAACATCTAGAAAAACAAAAACAGAAAAAAATTAACTTTTAACATTTCCCCACGTACCAAACAACAGTATTTTAATAATGGATATAGAGTTATATACATGTGGGCTGATGTGGTTTTAAAATTAAGCCTCATCCTGTGAGAAGACTGATTACAGAATACGTAGAAATCACACGCCAAGTAAGCAGAAGTCTTTCTATCAACAAAGTTGAAAGTGTTGATCAGGGTCTCAATTATCTATCTCACTTGCCTATTAAGGCGCCAAGTCGTTGTCACTCAGACTATACTACAGATTTTTTGAATAGATTTACGTACTTTCAAAGATTTTAACTCATGAAATCAAGAAGGAAGATGATACCATTTCTTCCATACTAAAGCTGAAGTGTTTAGGAATGGGTAATTAGAAATGTTTCACAATCATCTAAATAAAGTTAGTGGAAAATAACAATGTAATTGCCTTAAAAGTTTAGAATAAACTTCCTCAGCATGTGTATACCTATGTAACAAACCTGCATGTTCTGCACACGTACCCCAGAACTTAAAGTGTAATAAAAAAAAAGCAAAACAGAAGTAAAATCATTCTTATAACTCCTGGTAATCATAGTTAATACTATTGCATTATGCTTGAAATTAAATAATAGATTTTTTGGTGTTCTCACCACACACAGATATACACACACACACACACACACACACAACTATGTGAGATGATGAATGTGTTAATTAGCTTGATTGTGCAGAACATTTCAGCATATATAAATATAACAAATCATCACCCTGTATATCTTAAATATATATGATTTTTATTTGTCAATTATATCTCCATAAAGCTGGAAGAAAAAAGGAACTTAAATCACTTTAAAAATAAGGATTGCAACATATTAAATATACAGTATCATATCTAAGGAAGGTTAATTAGCATTTATATTGTACAATGTAGTTTATAAATCATTGGCAAATCCATCAATGTCCCTGAGGAATAAGATAGATGGAGACTTTGACAAGAACTCTAATCATTTAAAATCAGATATTGACAATAACTCTAATCATTTAAAATCAGATAAATATAAGCAAACACATTTTAACATCCAAACCCGAACAAAATATGTACATATACTTAAAATCTCCTTTAAGCCTTATGCTAATGTGCTCGCCTGGGTTTGGTCAGTGTAAGTGGAAAAATAAAGTTGTTCAGAATTTTATTCCACTCTTGAAATGCCTGTAGTGGTAAGAATGCATTTTTGGAATAATATCACATCTATAAGTAATTATTGAGGCTGTAAACTATTCTTATTTTCATTTTTGAGACAATGTTTCCCTCTGTTGCCCAAGCACTGGTGCAATTCCAGCTCAATGCATCCTGGACCTCCTGGGCTCAAGGGATCGTCCCACCTTAGTTTCCCAAGTAGCTGGGACTACAGGCATGTGCCACCATATCCACTTAATTGTTTTCTTATTTTTTGTAAAAACAGGGTCTGGCTATGTTGCTCAGGCTGGTCTTCAACTCCTAGGCTCAAGTGACCCTCTAGCTTTGGCCTCCCAAAGCACTGGGATTACAGACATGTATCCTCTTTCCCAGTTAATTTGTTAAAACTTTTTTGGTAGAAACTGGGTCTTGCTATGCTACCCAGGCTGATCTTGAACTCCTGGGCTCTAGAAATCCTACTTTGGTCTCCCAAAGTGCTGGAATTACAGGTGTGAGCCACTGCGCCTCTCCATAAGTTATTTTAAAAGCATCACAGTATCCAATTTGGGGAAATAATGTCATAGTGGTTAATAATATGTGCTCTGGAACATTCTGTCTTGGTTCAAACCTCAGTTTTGCTATGAGAAATCTGTGTGACTTTGGGTTCCTTTGCTAGCTATTCTGTGCTTAAGTTTCCTCGTTTATAAAACAGGGATAATAGTGCTTATATTACTGCATTGCTGTGAGGATTAAAATGACAGAGGAATATTGCTAGACAGTCCTTTTCACATTGAAAATGCTCAATACATATTAGATACAATTTTCGTCTAACTTTAATATGGCAACTTTAGATCATACAAGTTATATGCTGCATTTAATAATCTAATCCCTATAGATCTGAATGTACTGAAATCACACTAAAATACTAGAATGAAGCTTCTAGCAATTTTTCTCCATTCTTCACTTAAAGAAAGTTAAATTTATATTTGACCTCCTCTAAAATTAGAGCAGGGAGTGTGGTGGCCCAGATGATAGCAAGTTGCCTTTTAGTAAAACTATTCAGAAAAGGAAGATACTTACTCATCTGAGAATTTGCAGAGGCTGTCAAACATTTACTTATAACCTACAAGTATCTCTCCTTTTTTCTACTCATATCTTTTTATCCACTTCCAATTACTCACGATGAAATTCTATTATGGAATGGCTGGGGAAAGGGTCAAAGCAAACCCTTTTGGGACTAAGAGTAGCTCTGGGTCACTGGCTGAAAATATCTTAGGGGTATCAGATTGGAACTGTTTAAGAACTCTGCTGAAGTTAGACTGTTTAAGAACTCTAACCCAATGATTATTTTTTTGTTTTTGGTATAAGTGAAAGATGCATATACATTCTTCAAAAAGTAAACTTCCTAAAAAATCAGAGAAAATGCCTGTTTCATGGTACATAGTAACGTTTCATGAAGCATATAAATCACATTTTTTCTTTTCTTTTTAGCTTTTAAAGCAAATAAAAAGATGGCTCCTCTTCTGTCTGTGTCTAAATAGGATTCATTCCTTTCCCATGTACTCTGGTAAACAATTAAGTTCTCATAAATAAATAAATAATATGGCCTTTCCGTAAGATCACTAGGATGGGGGTCCTTGAGTCTTCATGCTAAAGTTTGCACAGTGTGTGTCATATTAGTTGGTGCTTAAAATACTAGTATTCTTTTTATTTCATATTATACTTAGAAATTCTCAACTACTGACAACAATTGAGCTTCTGAGAGTTACTGATTGTGCATATGGAGTAAGGAGAAAGAGTGACCTTTTTTGCTATGTGAGTTCTATTACCTGCTTAGAGACCTCTAACTATTGGGAGGAGATGAATTTAACAAAACCCAAATTAATGAGAATGATTTTTGTTTGATGACCCGCCAATTAATAATGGCTTCCAAATGGTCATTTATGTAGTATTTCAAAGACACCTCTGTCAGAAACAAGTAATTAGAATTCTGGTTGACCCTGCCAATGCCAGAAGCTTTCATTTGATTCCAGAAATGTATTTCGCTCATGTGTCTTCTTCAAGAATAAGCCAAAAGTCTTTGTGATGGTAATTCAACTTCAATAGATCAATACTCATCCATTAGTAGCTTTTAAAAAGTAAGAAAAATTAAATCTGAGCAGATTGACAGAGAGAAAGAAAGTGTAGTTCAGTGATCAAAATCTGAAGGTGATGTGTTGCAAAGCGCAAATACTGAATGTTTTAGAAAGCCTGACTGGTATCAGCAGGAGGGACAATGTGATCATATAGAAACACCAAGAATCTTCTTTGATCAATATCCACTCTAGCTGAAGTGAACACAGACTAATGAGTACCTTGAGGCATGATTAGCCATGATCTAGTTGATTTTCCTGTCTGGAAAGCTTAACATTCACACAGAGAATATACGAGGAATCTCCTAACTTGGCTTATTCTTATATTGTATAAGTATTATAATACTTCGTCTGAATTGTCAAGTGAATGATTTGCTAAAATTTCCTTATTTATGTGTTGCCAGTGCTTAATGACTGGCTCCATATGGTTGTATCTTATTTATTTTGTAGTTCAAATCAAGTGCAGCAGAAGCACCGTTAATTATTGAGTACTCTTTAATGGAAATAGCCTGTATCGTAGCACCACCACATTCATTTCCAGCATGAAGACTCAGGAAAAAAAGAGACTCTTGAGATAAAATTGACACTATTATAGTAGTTACATGCTTCCCACAGAAAAGTTCAATGCATTAGCAGAATTAGCTAGTTGGAATTGTTAAATAAATAGCTACGAATAAAAAATGCATTTGCCAAAATCATTTTTTAAAAATTCTCTCTGTAGTTCTAATTCTCTGAAATAATAATTCATTATGCATTCAATAAAACATAAACCTTAGGTAAGCATGAAGTGCTAATATAAACCTTTTAGATTTTTCTGTCAACATTCCCTCACCCCTTGCAAGAAGTTTCAGGACACTGGTAAAACCTAAATGGCCAGAGTTCCTAAATTACTTGAGTAAGCATCGAGGAAATAAAAAATAAGACCTAAAACAACCTTTACATTTCTTTTTGTCCCACGTATACTTTACTAATGGCTTAAGACAGCTGCATTTTCTGCCTTCCTTTGATAATTACTTTGCCCTGGACTTGAAATGTTCCCAAGACATTAACTGATAAACACTCAAGGTAATGGATACTCCAAATACCCTGACCTGATCATTACACAGACTATGCATGTAACATGTTCTCACATGTCCCGCATATGTAAAGTATTATGCATCAATAAAAGAAAAAAATTGAGGAAAGAAAAGAGAACCAGAACAAGTAGTGAGACAGTAAATGGTCCACACAGTGTTACAGTGGGCCAGTGTGGCAGGTGGAAATGTAGGTCTGTGACAATATCATGGTTCCACTTGCTGAGGGCTGCTTGTCCTGAACCTGGTGTTTTTGCAGGGGTACATGCCTCTCTGCTCCCAAGACTCATGGGAAGAAGGCATGATACGTATTTGCCAAGTCATGACATCTCTTTTCTTTTTTCCTTTTCACAAAGGAGACTGTGGCTTCATTTAATTGAATTGGGTGTGTTGGGGCTCAGAAAACAATATCCCAAAATGAAAGCCTCAGAGGCAGCCTCTGAAGCAAATGTTTTTCCTTCTCTTTCTTTTTAAAATTTGTATAAAATTTAAGGGGTACCAGTGCAGTTTTATTACATGGATATATTGTGTAGTAGTGAAGTCTGTGCTTTTAGTGCTTCTGTCACCCAAATAGTGTATATTGTACCCAATAAGTACTTTCTCATCCCCAAACCCTCTCCTTGCTCCCACCCTTCCAAGTCTCCAATGTTTTCATTCCAGGCTGGTCTGGAACTCATGAGCTCAAGTGATCCTTCCACCATGGCCTCCTAAAGTGCTGGGATGCTAGGCATGAGCCAGTGCTCGCAGCTAGACACAGCTCTGAATTGCCAAAAATTTACTTTCTCTAAGCAGTATTGTATAGGATTAAATGTTAATAAAGAAAGAAAATGAAACAAAAGAAAGAATTTAACCACAAGTCCCTGAAGAAAGCCTTTTTTGTTCATACAAATTTTAGAAAAATTCTCAAATATGTAAAAATTGCTTAATCAGTGATTTCTGTGTCCAGAAAATTTTTAGATTTTTTTAACTTATCTTTAAAAATCAAGTCAGGGTCAGTTAACTAGCTTATATTAGAAATGTATGCATCAAACTAATAAAATAACATTTTGAACAATGCTTTCTATCTTGGAAGTGTTTTATGAATAGTTATTTTATGAGAAAACCTCATGATTTCTATTTGTTTCTGCTTTTGTTGAGCCTTTGGTGAGCTAGTGCATACATGAGAATGTAAGCACCTAACGAAATTGTGCTGTTAAGGAGAAGGAATTTTATCTTTTGGAAAATGAATAATTTTGAAGGGTTTTCCATTTTGAGGTGAGCAAAGGTAAGATGACACAATTTACTGGACATCTGTAGATTGATCTGTTTTTAAATGAATGAGAAGACTACAATTTCAAAAACAACAAATGAGGCCCAGTTCCTCTGAAAGGGCTTGAACTGGGTTCTATAAAATTTTATAAAATAAAAAAAGTTCAAGTTTTTCCAAGATTATTTATATTTTTCATAACTTTTGAACACATATTTTTATTATAGCTGCTACATAATTATAGTGAATATTTCCTACCACTAAATCAAAATTGCAAATTATTTTCTATGGGAAAAATTAGTTATCATGGTTATGTTTGAAAATTTAATAAATACACATATTTGAAAATTCATATCTAATATTGTAAGACCTTTTAGAAAGCAAAGAAGAAATAAAAATAATGTTTATATAAGTATTACACTTGGCATTTAATATTTTATTTAAATATGTGGATATGGTCTATTGTTACCCTTATCCAACATGATAGCCACTAGGCACATATGGCTATTTAACATACAATGAAGGAACTAAATTCAGTGAAACATTCAATTTCTCAGGCTCACTAGTCATATTTCAGGTTCATAGTAGCCACATGTGGCTAGTGTGTTAATGCTATACGATTCAGATTCACAACATTTCCACCAGCACAGGAAGTTCTGAATAGCATACTGGTCTATGCTATTATTATTTTTTTAAATTAAAGTTTAAGATAGTTTGCATAGTTCATGGGCAAAGCTGTGTTTTCATTTGTTAAGGTTATTTTATTTAGTGTCTAAAAATAATTTTAAAATATTGCTGTCTGGGCCAGGCAAAGTGGCTCACACCAGTAATCCCAGCATTTTGGGAGGCTAAAGCAGAAGGATCACTTGAGGTCAGGAGTTCAAGATCCTTCTGGCCAACATAGTGATATCCCATCTCTACAAAAAATACAAAAATTAGCCAGGTGTGGTGGCAAGTGCATGTAATTCCAGCTACTAAGGAGGCTGAGGCAGGAGAAGCTCTTGAACTCAGGAGGTGGAGGTTGCATGAGCTGAGATCGTGCCACTGAACTCCAACCTGGGTGATGGAGTGAGATTCCAACCAAAAAAAAGAAAAAAGTGTTATATGGTCTTTAAACTTATAAAGAGACCATGTACGGCAAAATATATACATAAAAATGTTCCTTAAAGTGTTCAATGACACTCTTTGTAGTATTTTTACTAGTTGTCGGTTTTATTTCTGAAAATGCTAAATGTTTCTTATGGAGCCATGAATCATAACCAGCAAAGCAAATGTTCATTATAGCATGAATAATGTCAATAAATTTGAAACAGCAGATACTGATGAAAAGAGGCTTGACATTAAGAAAGTACCAAGTAATGTACTGTGACTGAGAAAAATAAGGAATATTCTAAGGGATTCAGTATAGTCATTGTCATAACTTAGCGTAGAATGATTTTAAGTGATGTCAGCTGCTTTCCAGATTGGTTTCTAGTGCAAGGCCCTGCATGTGTATGTTAACATAACTTTCTCTTTACTTAAATGGCATGGCCTTAACTTTTCCAAATTAAAGAACCACACGGCATGAATGGATTTCCTGGGTTTCTTGCTGGAAACATTAGGCTCATTAAGTTTGGAAGGTAGATAAACAGTGAGGCCTGATGGGGTAAGTCAGCACGCCAGAGATTAAGACTGAAATTCAAAATGCTATCTTGAAGGAGAGAGAAACAAACAAGTGCAAGTGGCACTAGTGATAATTGTGCATGTGTCCAGCAAGATCTCTGCATGTTGTGTAAGGATTTGGAAGGACATAAGCTGAAGCTGAGAAGGAATTACTTAATAGAGCTATTTAACAAGAAATCATGGAAATTACAAATGACACATGAATATATGACAAAGTTAAAACTTTCTGGTAATCAAAAGACAATCAGAGCAACAATGAAATACCATTTTGTGCTTATCAAATTTGCAAAGCTAAAAATTAATAATAGAAAGCACTTGGGAAATGGAATACTTTTAATATAATGGTGATGGGTGGTAAAGTGGTACAACCTTGATAGAAAGCAATTTGTCAAAACACATTCAAAACAATATTAACATTCAGCATTCACAAATTCACGTTTTGAGAATCAGATACATGTAAAAATTTAAAAACAAGAATGTTCAGCCCCATTTTACTGACAATTAATATGAGATGCAAACTATGTAACCAACCTCTTTAGTGACAGGTTACATAAATTCTATAACAAAGAAATTTGTTATAGCCATTAATGACTACATTTTAGACAGATATTAACAGTGTAGAAAAAATACGTTTTATATATGAAGGTGAAAACAGGGGGCAAAATTATTTACAAAACACAATGCCAATTTTCTTACTGTGTATGTATGTTCATATATGAGCATATTACAAATAAATAGTCGGAAACAGATATGTGAAAACATTTATCGCTATTTCTCAGTAGTAGATTTCTAGGTAATTTAAATTTTCCTCTTTGGGTTTCCTGTTAATTTATAAATTATCAGAATTATAATCATGCTTCTAATCATAATAAGTGTATTTTTATGTTCTTATTTCTGAAATGAACAACCAAAGTCAGTGCTATACTTACATCTGTTTTTCATAGCTGTACCTGTGGATACTGAATTAGCTGATCTCTATGGTTCTTTCTGTTTCTAAAGTTTCACAAATACATTTTATGAAAAACAGTGATTTGAGACATACAGACGGACAGACAGACAGACACAAGTCTTATTAAGAGACATAAAATAACACACAACGACATAGTCAGAATGAATTGGAGTACCAGAGAGACACTGTCAATGTATTTCTTAGTGGAAATCAGTGGTTCCACTCTGATGGGCAACTGGGCTTGGCAGTGACATCCAAGTCGGTATCGCTGTTTTTTAAAGTGATAATGATGATGGAAAAAAACAGTAATTTTAAGTACAAGTATACTATTTACCCTCTACTAGGAATGCATGCTGTTTACACATTGCATTTTAGGTACTAAGACATTCATTTTATATAGAAAAAAAGTTATGTAAGTTAAATAAAATGTTTAACATTTCATGACCAATAATCAAATGACAATATTCCTTATACTTTCTTTACTTTTAATTTCCACCTTTTTTTTTTAACATAAGCCTTTGTTTTAAGATAGACTTTTTTCTCTCTTTTTGATGGGACAAAGGTATTTCTCTTGTAAACTCAGAAGGATTTATTAATTTATTAACAATGCCTGAATTGTCATTGATAGTTAAACTATCAGCTCATCTGATCCTTTTTGAAAGAAAAAAGCTACTTTAATTAATTATGCTTGAAAGTTACATTAAAATTATTGAAATACATTGAAACTATTTGGAGGTCTTTAAAAACTGAAAAACAAGTTTTTTTTTGTTGTTGTTGATGTTAGGAAGAATGAATGAGGAGACATTTTAATAATAAATAAATTAAAATTGCTTTACAGATTTTTGAATGCTTTAGCAAATCTTCACCAAATCTGATAACAAGGGCACAGTAATGGTGATCTACTGGAAAAAACTATTTTCCAGGCTTGAGCTCACATTCCCATGTTTCCATGGCTACATGAAGCCAAAGGTCTACAACCTATGTAACTAAAATGATTAAAAGAATAGAAAATTGATCTTATGAGAACAAGGTTCTATGTAACACACCTTGGAATACAGAAGAAATGAAACTTCTCATTACTTAGGATAGTAATCAGTTGTTCCCTAAATCTTCTTGTGGTGTGGGGAGGTGAAGGTAACAGAGGCAAAGTATTTAAATTTCCTACAAAGACAATTCTTAACAGTGAGTGTTGCTAAATAAGGGAACTGAATTTTGAAAAAAACCTCACATTGGTCTAAATTCTGATTGTTGAATAACACAGATCTGTAGGAATCAACTTATTTCTCACAAAAGAAATATATTTGTGTAACTTGCATTGTGCTAATCTTGGATTATCCTAATCTCTGGCATAAAGATGTGCTTTTTGTTAGCTGAGAATACAATGCAACCATTTATCCCTTTTATACAGAATCTCATGTAACAGACACAGTTATGCTTTATAAATGTGGAAGATACTTTTAAGAAGATAAAATGTTTTTTGTTCCCAGAATGATTTTTAAGTAGAACATAGCCATTCTAATTTTCTTGCATAAATATGGTCCCATCTAACAGCAGCAATGGCAGAACTAGAGACCCAGATCTTCCATTCCTTCTTGGTTAATTTTCTCAGGATGGAACAGTAAGGATAACAGGAAATGTGACTGCTATTCCAGTATGCTAATTGTCTGAGGGAAGCTTTTCTCTGAACTCTAAGTTTGGGTTATTTTAGATAACTGCTGAGTCCCAAACTTTAGACATAATCTGGTCTGAAAATTCGTATGAATTTTGCCAATTTATTCAATGAGATTTATATTCAAAAATATTCTTCCCCCAACACATAATAGTTATCCTTTTATAGCATAGCAAGGGATACACAATTACACTTTAGGGCCCTGATAGTTAACTACAATTTTATCATAGGGAATATACCAACATAATACTTGCATATTAAAATACATTTGTTAAAAAAATTGTATTTCGGTTGGTCATTTTCTTTAAGCAATAATATATCAGAACAACAATATGGACTGAAAGCCCTGCTGAGCAAGCTGCAAATAAATTTTTTTTTCAGCAATAGAAAAAGAACCAAGAAATAAACTAAAACTAGTGTGTCCTTTCATTTGTGCAATAATTGACTCAAGCCATGCTTGATTTAACAACTCTTAAAGAAAGAATGTGAGAAAAGCCGTCTTCAAACAGAAGCCAACTTCACCTGTCCCAGGATTTGGCCTCTTATTTAAGAGCTTTGTCAGGATGCCTTTATGTTGCCTACACGTACTAATACATCCTTGCTTTGTTCACAGTACAATTTAGTTTCTGGAAAATCTGCTTTGATTTAACAATTCCCTTGACTATTGCCTCCCACAAATTCTCAGCTAACAAGGAGAAAGCCCATGTACTTCACCAAGCAGAACCATCATGTACGAATGCCATTCAGTTGTAGAATCACCATTCAGTTGTAAGGTATCTTACAATTGTAAGATAACCCTTATAATCTTTCTCCTAATCCATTGCTTTAAAAAGTATAGCTTCCACTCCAATTGCTGTCTGTATTTGAGAGCTGAACATAATTAAGTAGAATCACTTCAAGTCATGACCAAAGAGCATGTGCATGTGATAAATTATCTACCACGCTAATGAAATAAAAGAAGAAAAAGAACTTTGAACACAAAAGAAAAATGATCTCATCCTGAGATATATTTTATTATCTCCCATTTCTTTAAATAAGAACACATAGGACACAAACACCCCCCACCCCAACTGTGAGTACCACCACACCAAAGCATCTCTCAGGACTGCTTCTGTAGTAAAGAAGATTCAAAAACCAGAAGCTTTCAACAGATGCCTCTTCGTAGGATCAGAATGGCGAATGCAGTTAGCATTTTAGTTTCTAATGTAACAAACAGCTGTCCAGAGTAACATATCCCTTTTTATTCTACAAAATGTAAACTAGACTAGAAAGGCAAACATAATTTAAAGAAAATACACACCTTCTCTGGTGGTAGGTATAGCTCCACCCAGATTTTTATTTACCTAAATTCGTACTTTTCCTTTCATCTTCCTTTAGACTCTCAAACAGTTTTACACAAATACATTAAATATAAGATGGCACGAAGCTGTGGATTTGCTCAGAAACTTAAGATAAACATATATGAAAGGTCATATGCCTATCAATCAAATAATCTGTCACTGTTCTATGTCATTCTTATTAATAAAAGAACTATATCTGCTTAGCCAAGCCAACTACCCCAAAGAATCTAGCTGGGCACTGTGGCTCAGGCTTGTAATCCCAGCACTTTGGGAGACCTAGGCAGGAGGACCACTTGAGCTAGGGGGTTCAAGACCAGCCTGGGCAACATAGCAAAACCTCATTTATTCTAATAATAATAATAAAAAATTAGCTGAGCATGGTGGTGCATGACTGTGGTCCCAGCTACTGAGGTAGGAGGATCATTTGAACCTGAAAGGTCAAGGCTGCAGTGAGCTGCGACTGCACCATTGCACTCTAGCCTGGGTGACAGAGTAAGACCCCAAATCAAAAGAAAGAAAAAAGAAACAAAATAAAAATCCAAAATTACACATTCTTGGCTTGGCTATTTAATTTCTCTTCACCCGAGTTAGTTCAAGGATGACAGAGATAGTGCAACAGGAGTTATAAACCAAACAAGAGAATTAACAGGCATCAATCAGCTAATCCATTAGCTGTTTTATTTCATCGGGTACATCTGCCTGAGATCAATCTCCTTTAAATTTACCCCACAGAGGCCCACTCATTGCGACTGCCCTTCTTCTACTTACTGGGAATTTGCTGGATCCTGTGAACAACGACAAATGCATCGGACAGTCCGACTTTCACTGGATGATTGGTTGAACTTATCTGTGTGACCAAGACAGGAATCTGGAAAAGAAAAAGCAGGTTGCTACATGTTAGATCTGAATTTCACACAGGGAGGAAAGGTAGTAAGATCTTGTTTCATGAACAAAACCATGGGAAGGAGATAAAAGACTAGAGAGGGAGCCAAAAGTGTTAGAAAAGAGAGACATAGGAAACCAAAAAATAACATCGGTTTAGTGTTACTGAATGAATAGAAGAATCAAGAGAGTTCCTGGTTCAGGACATGGCTATTTGATGTTGAAAGTAACAGATTCTCAGAGAATCTAACTGATGTTAGATGCTGCAATCTTATCACACATATAGGCACACCATGAATGCATTTAGTGCTGGCTATAATTTTGGAAACAGAGATTCTCCTCTTACTCTTTGTTTTCCTAAAAAACTTGATTGTATATTTGTTTTTATAGTTTTAGAAAACCCTTGTTTATAAGCAGTTTTATAGATATAAAACCTAGAGAAAAACAAAAAAATGCATGGCTAAATATACATTTGCCAATATCATCATTGATTAACATCTAATTAAATTTGGCAATAATTTCACCATTCTGGTTGAATCTATTGTGAAAAAATTCTAAGTTCTTAGGGGTCATCTCAAGGTCACAGTTCTTAAATCTGAATCTAAATGAAATCACAATCTGAATGTGATAGAAATTTCTAATATTCACAATTTAAAAATTAGGATACATTGAGAATATATGAAAAATGATATATGTTACAAATGATATGAACTCTTAGAGTATATTTTTCCAGATTCAGAAAAGATTCATTGGAGATATGATTACTCTCTTTATTATCAGCTTTATAGAAACAAAATGGGAATGAAACCATATTCCATAAATAAAGAAACAGGAAAGTAAAAGAAAAGAATAAATGCACCAAAAATGTCTTAAGGCAGAATAAACAGATTTGGGGCTATCTATAGGTAATTCATGAAATAATATGTTAAATCAGATACTACTGATTGACAGAGTGTCATTCTGTTTCCCAGGCTGGAGTGCAGTGGTGGAATCATAGCTCACTCGACCTCCAGGGCTCAAGTGATTCTCCTGCCTTAGCCTCCTGCAAGCTGGCTATTTTAAAATTTTTTTTAAATTTTTTTATTTTTTGCAGAGACAGGGTCTCACTACGTTGCCCAGGCTGCAAAATGAACTTCTTTTTGACTAACAATTAAGAGATTATATAGGTGTGTAGGTGTATGTATTAAAGAAACTATTTAGAAGCATAGCCAGTATTAGGCAAATTAGCACAAGAATGAAGCTGTTATTGTCATGGTCACCTATTTTATAAAGGACTCTATATTTATAAGGATATGACGCACCCAAGTCAGTGAATATATGGACCAAAAAGATGTCAAAACATCAAAACTCTAAAAACTTTGATTACTGGAAGCTATTTTCTTATCCTGTCTACAAATTTATATTCATCCTCAAAGTGTCTCATGAGTCATCTAAGCTGGGAATGTCAGAAGTCAAACTGAAAAAATAAAAACTCTAAACTACAGAAGTTTTTGTTTTTTTAAAACAATGTAGCTTCATTATTTTCTAGTGTCTATAATGGTTGCCTTTTTAAGATTAGAGTAAAGCTAAATTTTAACTGGGCCTCTGTATGATCTGTATTGACTCACACATTTCTGGTGAATTGGTTTTACAATTGCATTCTCTCCAAAGGATAGAAAGAAAAGCAGCTCTCACACCAGTTAAAATATGCTTCTATTTTGACTTCTACAAGCATTCATGAATACATTTTATATAACAGTATAATTTTTGCTCCATATTACAAGATAGAGACACGTTTATTATTTGGTATACATGTTTCTTTAACTGAGATGTTGAAGCAAAGCAGGCATAGAAGTAGAAAGTGGTTGCAATGAGTGCACAAAATCAAGGCAGGAGAAGCGGTCAGGAGTAAGCAAAAGTGGAGGAGAGCACACTGGCCTTCGGAAGGAGCATCAAAGACAGAAACTGCTCTTTTCTCCACTCTGTGGTGTCTTTCTCCAGCACATGGGAACCCCACACAATCCCTGAAACATAAGCTTTCTACATCTGTCTCTAAAGCAGGGCGATAACAGCATGCTGCTTAATAGCTAATGGAATTTTATTTTTTCTGTCTGTTCTGGCCTGAAAACATCGCCAAAACATTCATTTGTTTCCATCACAGGCCCAGCTTTCTATCCAATAGGCAGCAGAGTATCTCAGCAAGGGTTTGATTGCATCGTATGTGTTCCAAGGTGTGGGTCATATGTCTATCAAAGCTCAACTGGAAAAGAAGTACTCCAAACTCATTTTTGCTTCCTTGCTAATCTCCAATACGATGTTTAGTAATTTAAGATTAAAAACAACAGCAACAACAAAATCCCACAATATATTCCAAGCTTTCTGTTTTATCCATTCTTATTTGCCTGTAACCCTTAACTTTATCCTTCATTTTCCTTAGGTATCTGACCTGGATTCAGTGTTATCAATTATCTAATTTTTAAGAGTCACAATCTCTTTTATTATTATCAAAATGATAACCTGTAGCCCCAGTTACCTGGGAGACTGAGGCAGGAGAATCACTTGAGCTCAGGAATTGGATGCTGCAGTGAGCTATGATAGTGCCATTGCACTCCAACCTGAATGACAGAACAAGACTGTCTCTAAAAAACAAACATACACACACACACACACACACACTCCAAAATATTAATGCTAAGTTGTCTATAAACTACACTTGAATAGAAGGGCTTTCAGTTAAATTTGACAATGTAAAAATTCATTTGCTTTCCGGACTATCACTAAAAATTTGCACAATTATTTCAGTCCTTTTTTAGTGTACAGTTCCTGAACTCTTTCCTCTGCTAGGTATTGAGCAATGCATCTAACAGCATGAAAGTCAGGGCGAGCTATCATCAAACAATCAATTCCTAACATGCCTCCTGCCCTCATCTCCACAATCATAATCTGTAGAAAATCTGGAAGCAGTCAACTAACAGCATGAAGGTGATAAGTAAAATCCACCTCCGCTTTAAAACAGGGGTTCCAAATTTCCTTTCTTCATAAGCTACTGTGTGCCTCAGGTAAGAAAGAAATTCCTAAGGGAGAGACTGCAGAGGGCATACAATGAGTGAATTTTCCAGCCAATATTTGTCATGTGGAAATGCAAGCCAGGGCTTTCTGAGTTCTCAAGAAAAAAATGCAAATCTGTATTTTTACTTAAAATGTTTTAATATTTAAATGTTGGCAACATATCTGTTTTGCAAATATATATGTACACATAAAACATTAAAAATATACATAGAGTAAAACGTGTGCCCTTCGATTTAAAGACTGCTCACACTGAATTGACACATGAAGAGTCTGAGTTTCATATAAAAACAGTGACGCAGCATACTCACTTGAAGAAGTTTGTACCACTGGACTCAAGACAGTCCAGACTCTAGTGTGGACTTTACCTGGGGCAATAGCTAGATAAGGAAACTTACTTAAACATGGCTTGGGAATTAAACATTAAGAGAAAAGAAAGGAAGTTAAGGAAAATCTACACCCTGGGTTTGGGGGAGACACAGGGAACGTATCAGCCTTGAACGTCAGGGACAAAAGCATTCTTTTGTCATGGAACATTGGAGCAAGAAGACCATATGTGGGCAAGGGTACCCACCATGTGAAAGAGACCTCTGATTGCCACATCAGGGATAAAGGACTGTGAGGCCTGGAAGGAGAAAGTGAAGAAAAAGCACCTAGAATGGTCACATAAATTGCCCAAGGAAAATGTAACCGACATTGCCACAGCCCACACTAGAACAAGCTTTTATTTCTAAAATTATTTCCTTTGTGGGTACTGGGCACAGTGGTTCATGCCTGTAATCCCGACACTTTGGGAGGCTGAGCCAGGCAGACCACTAGAGATCAGGAGTTAGAGACCAGCCTGTCCAACGTGGTGAAACCCCATCTCTACAAAAAATACAAAAAACTAGCTGGGCATGGTGGCGCGTGCCTGTAATCCCAGCTCCCCAGGAGGCTGACGCAGAATCACTTGAACTCAGGAGGCGGAGGTTGCAATGAGCTGAGATTGTGTCACTGCACTCCAGCCTGGGCAACAGAGTGAGACTCCGTCTTTAAAAAAAGTAAATAAAATAAAATAATTTCCTCTGAGACACTGATCTTGCTACCTGGCTACTATATTTATTTATTTTCACTCACAGCATTTGCTATCGGAGCATCATAAAGGGAGAATAATTCAACTTACCATTTTCTTACACTAGGGAAAGTAAACAAAAAATGAAAATGTCAGGCACTTCTATATGATAGCTAAAAAATAAAATATCTCTACAAATGCAAATGAATTAGATCCCAAATAAAGCTGTGTAGTAAAATTTTAATACTTTAGGCGTTTAAAATACAGGGAAGAGCTGTGATATAAAATACCTGTCTCTATATTTTTCTTAGAATTATTTCTTGAGAGTTGTTTTTAATCAGCATTCTAGTCCACCTGGTTTTCTCATCCTTGTATTAGATATATATGTACATGTATATTATTCTTTTCTGCACACACATTTATCAAGTGTCTTGGATGTATATACTATATTCACACATCAAATATTCTCATACATGCAACAAAAGAGAAGGAAATTACTTTATATCTAAATGGTGGTGGTCTCACTGTTGCATTCTTTTTGGCCTTCTCTGACTTTCTTGAATTACCGTTTTTCCCATAAATCCTGCAAGCTCAGTCAGTGTTCATCTTTTAATACTTTCAGGCTGCTAACCATGAGTGAAGGGTCATTACAGTTTAAAAAAATGAAATAATCTTCAAAAAATGTATTAAGAGCCCCATTGAAACCTACAACTAATTAACAATGGTGATTTATTAACTATGCGTTCTTCCACAGAAGCAGCAAATGTTACACCAAGGAGCATTAGATTTAAATACTTAAATGGTAGAATAGACTAAAAAGTGATTTTACTTAATAAACAGTAAAGTTCCTCTACATTGACTTCTTCTAAAATTTGCTGTTGAAGGAAATGGTAAAGTATTCAACCAACAAAATGGATAGAACAGGCTAACTCCTGGGCTGAGCCTGACTCTTCTGTGATTTTTCTCCTGTTGCCATCTAGTAGGATTATATGACATTTTTATTTAAATTGCAGCATCCTAACCTAGTGACCATCCTTATCCCTCACATAAGCTAGTGAAAAAAAAAAAAAAACGAATTTGCAATTGACACAGAAAGAGTCACATCCATCTACAGTTTGCATCTAGAGTGATTACAAATCGCATGTATATCAAGAGAATAGAGATAAAAACAAGTCAGAGAAACTACAACTTCTAAAAGCTAAGAGGATTCTAGGATAGACAATATCAAGGACAGTAAAGACCCTTATTTCAAATCTCCAGCATTTTTTAAATACGTTTCTTTTTTTTTTTCAGACAGAGTTTCACTCTGTTTGAACCCCAGAGTTCGGCCTCCTGGGTTCAAGTGATTCTCCTGCCTCATCCTCCTGAGTGGCTGGAATTTCAGGTGTGTGCCACCATACCCAGCTAAGTTTTTTGTATTTTTAGTAAAGATGGTTTCTCCATGTTGGTCAGACTGGTCTTGAACTCCTGACCTCAGGTGATCCGCCCGCCTGGGCCTCCTAAAGTGCTGGGATTACAGGTTTGTGCCACTGCTCATGACTTTTTTTTTTTTTTTTTTGAGACATTGTTGCATTCTGTTGCCCAGGCTAAAACCCAGTGGTCCGACTTGGCTCACTACAACTTCTGCCTCCTGGGTTCAAGCGATTCTCCGGCCTTAGCCTCCTTAGTAGCTAGGATTACAGGCATGTTAGTACATTTTTGTATTTTTAGTAGAGCCTGTTGGCCAGGCTGGTCTCCAACTCCTGACCTCAAATGATCTGTCCGCCTCAGCCTCTCAAAGTCCTGGGATCACAAGCGTGAGCCACTACACCCAGACGTTGGAATAAAATATTTTTTTTTTCTGAGAATTGTTAGTTTTCTTGTTATAATATCAATAGACCAGAAATTTTACGGCCATATATATTATAATCAAGCAAAAAGTCTTCAATATTTAATGGCAACTTATTATGAAGAAGCTGAGATTTAGGGTCATAGCTAATTACTAACAGAATAGAAAAATGAGAGTTTAATTGCCAAACTCCATTAAGGTCTCTGGGTGTTTCAGGTTCCTTTTCTGTAAATGACAGAAGTAGCTACTCATGGTTTTTGTGAGACTTATACATAATTTATTGTAAATGCTTAGGTCAGTGCCTGGCATATATGAACAGCTCAAGAAATGCTAGATTTTATTAAATTTGGAGGTTATTGTTAAATGTGAATGTGACTTTCACTTCTGGTTATGGCAGACAAGATTAAGATCATTTCTACTACTTAAATCAAGCAGAAAATGTGAATAAAATATGGAAAGTATCAGTTGAAAACTTCAGATAGTTATCAAAGAACAAGGTCTTGAAAAGCCAAAATCCCAAAGAAAGGAAATCCCAGAAGTAAACCCAACCACATTTTCCCCATCAAAGCATTTGCCAATTTACAATTAAGTGTTAAGAGAGTGAGAAGGTCTCATTGACTTAGCCCAGAGAGGTTAAGTAACTACCTGACTGCCTTCCTATACACTTTCTTTTCAATACATGACTGAATGGTTCACTCATTTTGATATCCTTGACTGTCTTTCCTGGCTAGTCATTTTCATTCCATAGCTTAGCACATCACATTATATCATCCATATTATAGCCATTTGTGATCACAGGTAAGAATGGTCTGCCTTTCCACACTGCCTTTGGGCTGTCTCATGGAGCTGAAGAAAAATATATGCATTCAGGGCCACTAAGAAGAAGGTCCACAGTAAATATCCAGATCTTTAGTGGAGCTCCCTGAAGGACTAGAAGAATAAGGTCTTACCAGAAATATTCTGGTCTTCATAAGGACTGATGCTCAATTTTGAATGTGCCTAGCTGCACAGTATTAAAGTGATCTGTCCTGTACTAACAGCCAAAAAAATAAAGTAAACTGTTCTGTAGGGAGGAAACGTTATCAATCCTAAAAGTACTCTGGTACTTTGTAAACAATGCCCAATATTTTATTAAAAAAAAAATCACCTAGCATTCAAAGAAACATGCCAATGAATGAAAATCTAGAGAAAATAAAAAGAAAACAGGTGATGGAGACAGACCCACAGGTCATTTAGATATTGGAGCTACTAGTCACAAAGTTTAAAATAATCGTTATTAGTATAGTCAAGGAAATAGATGATATAGTTAATTTCATCAGGTAATTCAATCTATCTAAAAAACAACCAGATATTCTAAAATTGAAAAATGCATTATAATGAACAGTTGGTAATTTGAGAAGAAGAACTTTAAAAAACATTATTCTTTTTGTATTTTGGCTGAATTCTAAGCAAACTCTATCTTTGAAGTTAATTAAAATATGCAGCTGTGTAACAATAAGGGCCCATAGCTTAAAACAGAATTTCAAATCTTTGGTTGCACAATACAGAGCTATAACCTCAGGAAAAATAACTTAATTATTTAAAGGAATCCATGCCTTCACAATTCCTCTCTATAATATGATTATAGAAAACAACAGGATCTTGGTGAAGAAACATTGAATATTATGAGTAGATCTGTATTAACTCTTAAGCAGCAGTCAGACTTCCCTATTTCAGTTCCATTATAAGTAAGATTGCTAAAAGTGTAAATGTATTTTCTTATTTATTAATCATTCATCATTTAGTTTGCATTGCAAAAAATTATGCTATTGAAGAAATGACAATATTTGCAGCATGAAAGGACTGGAGGTCATGTACGTGCTTAGCATGATTAGCACATTGAAATACTGAGATAAACTGCATGAAGGCACTGAAAATGAAACTTTTTTAGCCAAATGTATTCAATCCATTACGAATTTTAATGTAAAATTTAACTGTAATTGTAATTTACAATTTTAAAACAAGTCCCAAAATGGTGGTGGGTTTCAGGAGTTTTCTTGTAAATCAGAAATTGGTGTAAATCAGAAGTTTTCTTCTTATTCACATAAAATATAATGAAACAAAACAAAGCTGGTGTTAGCTTATTAGAAGAAACTTATTACAGAAAGAATTACACTTACTTCCCTGTCTGTAATTCAGTAAGTTTAGCTTGGACAGGAACGGAAAATTTTACTCCTTGAAATCATATGTTCTTAGAATTTGGTTAGCTCTACAAATGAAGTAGGAATACCTCTCCTGACTATACTTGTAATTGTGTGATATGAAAAAAATCTAATAAAAAGATTCTTAAACAGCAAATATTAAGAAATGCTTATTAGAAAAACAAATGAGACATAGACTTGTGAATTATACATAATCTCTTTAGGCAGGAAAAATGGTTGAGCTGCCTTAGGATCATCAAATTAAAGTTTTTGACTCTGGATTTGTCCTTAACTAGCTCTGTGACCTCAAGTGTGTCATTTAATCTCTCTGACTCAGCTTGCTCAGCTATAAAATGAAGATAATCGTGTATGATCTATTTCCATAATTAAGTCATAAACATTTATCGAACAGCTACTATGTACCACCGCTATTGTAAAATGCTTAGGATATTAAGGCTATAGGAAATTTTTGAAGAATTGAACACTATAAAGCATGTGAAAGTACTTTGTAAATGATAATACATGATGCAAGCTACTATTTTATGGTATCATGTTTAGGAATATTTTTCTAGCAATGTGAGGAGCTTCTAGCTCTCACCCAAATGCAAGGGGACTCTATTTTGACAAATTTTACAAATAACAATTTGCCTTAGCAAAATAAAATATATAACAATTACTGAGAAGAAAAAAGTGGTAGACTAGAAAAGTAGAAACTGCTTTCTATCTAGGACATAAAAAGAACAGAAAGGCAAAGAATAAAGTAAAAATGACTTATATGAACTCCAAGTGCAGAGGGAAAACATTCTTCAGGACAAGAGCCTGGGAATATCAAGAAAGCATTAAATTTGCCTGTCATCTTGAAACTCCCCATGACAAAACAGGAAAACTGTAGTGGAACATTTTTCTTTGATAAAAATGAAGAAAAGAGAAGGCCTTTAAAATACCAACTTAGAAGAAAGAACAGGAAGAATCAACTACTACTCTGCAATGTGAGATATCCTTTGAGAACAGTATAAAAAGATGACAATTTTGATAATAATGACTGGCAAGAGAAACCACAATAAGAACACAAACCTCTGTTTTGACAAGGCCTCCAATTGGTGAGACCTAAGACTCCAGACTTACTGACTTTGTGTCTTTCCAGAAACTTGACCACTGCTGGTTAAAACCATTGAAAACTAACATTGTAAAACGTCACTGTGCAGTTCCAGCAATATACTAGATTGCAATGAAAACTAGAAATGAATGAACCCTTTTGAGAAATATTCCCTCAGCTTCCAGGGAGTGTGACATAAAAATATGGTGGGCTCTGATATAAAAACATAGCCCTGTTTTTATCTATTTGGGGAATCACCACACTGCTGTCCACAATGGCTGACCTAATTTACACTCCCACCAGCAGTGTATAAGCATTCCCTTTTCTCTACAGCCTCACCAGTAAAACTACATTCAGCCCAGAAATCCCATTACTGGATATATAGCCAAAAGAATATAAATCCATGTAACCAAATATCACCTGTTTCCCCAAAACCTATTGAAATATAAAAATGAGTAGAGCAGAGAGAATGTTTAGGGCAGGGAAGATTCTGTATGACACTATAATGATGGATGCATTACATTACACATCCTTAAAACCCTTAGAAAGTACAGCATCAAGAGGGAATACTAATGTAATCTAAGAACATTAAGTGATATTGATGTGTCAATGTAGGTTCATCTGTTGCAAGAAATGTACCACTCTAGAGGGGCATGTTGATAATTGGGGAGGATGTTCGGCAGGGGAAGAAGAGTATGTTTAATCTCTGTGTATTTTCTGCATCATTTTGCTGTGAATCTAAAATTACTCTAAATTAGTCTGTTAATTTAAAAAAATAAATAAATCATTCTGCCACAAAGACAAATGCATGTATATGTTAATTGCAGCACTACTTATAATAGCAAGGACATAGAATCAACCAAAATGCCCATCAATGACAGACCGGATAAAGAAAATCAGGTACACATACCCCATGGAATACTACGGAGTCATACACCAAATGAGATTACGTCCTCTGCAGGGACATGGATGGAGCTGGAGGTCATTATCTTTAGAAAACTAACGCAGGCATGGAAAATCCAATACCACATGTTATCACTTATAAGTGGGAGCTAAATGATGAAAACACACAGTACAAATAGGGAAAGAACACACACTGAGGTCTACTTGAGTGTGGAGGGTAGGGTAAGGGAGATGATGAGAAAAAGTAACTAATGGGTTCTGGTCTTATATCTGGGTGAGAAAATAATCTGTACAACAAAACCCCCGTGACATGAGTTTCTTTATATAACAAATCTTCACATGTACTTCTGAACCTCAAAAAAAAGTTTTTTTTTTTAAAAAAACCATAAGCTTGGATAAAGAAACACAGAGAAGGATATATCCTATAAGTATATCCTATTTACACAATGACTCTCAAGTAAATGAAAAATTCCATAAAAATGTTTTTAAAGGAATAGAAATATCTGACATGGTTATAGAATTGTTTTAAAGTTGGCCTATTTAATTGTAATTAAATTATGTTCCACTTTTTGGAATAGATGAATTTCAGAAGATTTGACTAAAGTGAATTCTTTCTTTATCCTCAACATCCCTTTTATAATCTGGGATTCATTTCTTAAGGAAAAAGTAATCCCTCAGTTGAAAACAAGGTATTGAGTCTGTATTGTTATAAATACCCCTTAACCTATAGGTTAATAATGCTCATTACTATTTCTCATGGTCCAGGTTTCTCTCATAATTAGACACCATCTAAAACATTACATCTGCAGTTCTTGGAACTTTATTCCTATATTCTTTGTCTAATAGACCTTAATTACTTTGTCAAAAGAGTTGGAAATCACACACGCAATTATTCTAGTCTAAATATTCTGTAAATTTAAGGATACAATTCAGTAAATGTTCATTCTTTACTTTGTCAATTTGTTAAAATGAAACAAACCATAAGTTTAAACTCCCTTGTTCTTTCTATCACTTAGGTCTCTAATTAATCTTTCTTACCCAGTTTCAATAAACATTAGCAAAAGGGATTGTAAGCTCAGCTGTCCTGGAACTCTCTCAGTACTGGGTCAATGAGCCACATAAGTTTTCATGTCTACAGATGCTTTTGAAATTAGAACCAAAATATATCATAGAAATCAACAAGGTGAAAAAAAACCTAACAAACAAAATATTTAAATATAAACATTTAGATTTAGATGAGAAATCCCTCCAAATTGGATTTTTTTTTTCTTAGAGACATTTCACTCTAATACCGCTAGCATATAATTACTGAATAATTTTATGAAATTGATGGCTCCTTATGTCAACAATATCAGAATACAAAACAAAGAGCTAACAATCAATGAACCCAGAGAATTAAAACTAACTCAAATATTTTTTATGAAGCAAAAGAAATCAAGAGGCAAGGGAAACCAAGAGGCAAAAAAAAAATGATTTGAGGTTCATAACTGTAAAATGTCTCTTTCTTGAAACTTGGAGGAAAGACAGCAGTCAAGAACAAGGGGAAGGGAAAGAATTTATCAATACATCACTTACTTCTTTGTACCCGAAGATGATGCGTCCATCCATGAGCAGGGTTGCCTGGAACGTGAAGCTTCCCAGGTTATAATTATCCTGGAGATGTACGTGGTCCCATTGGACCACAAGTGCTGTGCCTATAAACCCATTTAAAAGAAGAAGAAATGCAATGAGAAAAACATACCAATCAATTCCGATGGGAGAGTTCACAAAAATGTTTTTGCATCTGGCCTTCAAATCTGGTAGTTGTACTATTTCAATTTTATATTAATCAAATTCTGTTACTGAAATAGCATTTGGGATTTTTTTTTTAAGGATTGACTATTCTCTAAATATTTAGTAAAATATAACCTCATACTTAGGTTAATATTGAGCTATCGCAGTGTGGGGGAATTTTGCCTTAGGAATTTTATTAATGTTAATGGGTACTGTCTGCTTAAATTTCTATAAGCCAGTTTGAAAATGCAGCCCAAGTGGATTGAATGAACTTCAATACATTTGACAAATGCTGAGAGAGAAAGAAACACATTTAAAAGTTAGGACCACATACAAAAGACCTGCAAATGCCTTTTCCATACTTAGAAATATACTTTTCCACACTGAAGGAGTTCCTTGAACACTAATGGGAATTTTCTCCTTGGGTTCATAACGGTTGTATTTCTGTCTTTGTTGTGTTTCTTCCACGAGGCTGCAAGCAGTTCAAATGACCTTGGGCTAAGATTTTTGAAGCCCCCTTGAAGCACACTAGGATGAAACTCCAGTGCTGTATATTATATTCTGACTCACTCAGTCAGTGTTTACTATGAACAATTAACATGAAATAAAAACTGAAACATAGTTTAATAGTCACCCATGAGAATTCATATTTTTGTTTTAACTGACATTGTGTAGTCTCTTTTTTTAAAAAAAGAAATGAAATGAGCTGCTAAGACTTCTTCACTCTAAATATCAGATTTTTCTATTTGGCTTAAAAAAATATTGTTGCCCAAAAAAGTTGTGTTGAAAATGAAAATCATAGAACTAAAAGAGCAAATCTTATCTCCCAGCAATAAATATCTGATATATTTACAAATTACAATTGCATGGAAGAATTAATTTTCAGTAACTATTGGGTGCTATTAGTAATATCTCTTGAGCTAGTTGACAACTTGAAGTAGACACGTTATTTCAAATATTTTGAAAACCCTATTGTAAGTCTTTAAAGAATGCTGAAGTATAGAAATGGACTTCTTTTGAGGCAAAACTTTAAAAGTTTTTTAAAGAAAAAATTGAACTTGACCTTGGTGCTTTTAGTCATTATTACTGTTTTGAGTGAAGACCACCCAGGTTTCTTTCCACGGGCATCTCTCTGTCTACATTGTCCTTTTGGAAAGAAAAAAGATAAGGGGAGGGGAGTGGAGGGGAGAGGAGGGGAGGGGAGGGGAGGGGAGGGCAAGAAGACAATAGCCTGGAAACTTGCCGTGATTTTATAAGTATAGGGATTTTCTCATTGTGAAATGCCTCCTAACTTCTTTTTCCTTCACACATGTCTACAACCCCCGAACTCTAGTCTCTTCCCTCTTCTCTACTTTTTTTTTTCCTGAAAGATACATTTATTTTTTAATCTTTTATCTTCAAGTGCATTTTTTCCCACTATGCCATTATGAACATTCACTGATTCATTAACTGAATAATTTATTGAGGGCCTAATGAGAGCCAGCCATTAGGGATTCAGTAGTGAACCAGACAGATATCATACAGAAATAAATGAAAATGCCAGTCTAGAACAGGCACTGATCAACTACAATTGTCCTCTGAACACACCACAGTTGTGTCCTGTGAACACACTCACAGACAACAATGTAGCCTAGAAATATTGACAAAAGAAGAAAAAGCTGTCATGAATGTATAAAAATATGTAGATACTAGTGTGTATTATCTAATTTCTATCACACTCCGGTGACCCAGTGAAAACAACGAGCCAGAGGGCAGAAGACTTAGACTTGCACCTTGTCTCTATAAAACTTTCCGTGTAAACTTGGACACAATTAATCTGCATGAACCCGTTTCCTCTCCTATAACATGGGAAGCTTAATTTTTGCCTTCAAGTGATTTTTGCATTAAATACAAAAAAAAAACATAATTACCCTTGATTATTTCTGATAAAGAGAAGGCTATATAAATTAAAGTTTATAATGCAAACTCTGAGGAAAATGTTCCTAATATTTTGTTAGTAGCAGGTTGTTAAAAATCACACTGTTTGTACATGCTAACTTTTATATTATGTAACAGCATAGCTCTCTCAACATTTACTGATTTAAATTTTCTGACCTGCTGCTGTCTTCTCCAGAGGAGATTGCTTTCCTAAATTGTTGAGTTTCCAATCTTTAAGTATGCTGCCAATGATTCTAACCAACCTTGAAAATATTTCAGCAAGTTGCTGTGGTATAAAAAGGACTTTGTGAAGAGCCTTACAGTATTTAAAAGTGTTTCACTCATTTAATAAAACACAAGCTTTCATTATCATATTGTTTGAACTCAATATTTCTCAATATTAGATTCCTATGGAATAAGTCACTACACAGAAGATATTTCAGTAGGTAAAAAATACATGCATTCTTGAATAATAATGCTTTTGTAATTCCCAGAAATAAATACTCACTTTACATATTTAATTATTTTTATTCATTCATTGAATAATTATTTAGGGTCTATGCCTATTAAATATCTATGCAGGGTTCTGGAGATAAAATGATTTCTTATAAATAGCCACAGCCCTTGTTTTTAAAGAACTTAAAGTTCAGTTGGAATAGTATACATCAATTTTTTAAAAATCATTCAAATACAAGTAAAATCAAATATTAAGAGCTACCTAGAAACAAGGTGTATGAAAATATATAAAGAGAGACTTATTTAATATGCTTTATGATTTTGATACCAAGAATATAAAAACGTGGTCATTAGAATCATGTGCCCATAAGTCAATGACCCTAATATCATCTAGTGAGTGTCGGAGTTTGGAAAATAGTCAATTTTGATTAAATAATTCATTATTTCCTCAGGATAGATTCCCAAGGCAATTTTGTATGGGAATCATAGAATATGTTTCAGATAAGTTTCTGGCTGCAGTTTTGCCTCAAGCATACTGTATTTACACTCTACGTGCACATCCTTGGGTGTTAGCACCTCGTGAGGTTTTAAAAAATGGAAGAGAATATAACAGTTCCTAAAAGAATAGACAGGAATCATTATTATAGTTAACATTTAGAGTTATCTAATATTGGATCATACCTTGGTGTTACTCAAATTGTTTCAAGTGTATTCCTAAGATGAATATCTAACTATGTCTAGTATCTCATTGTTCTATTTTGACCTGTAAAATGGCTTCATCACACTACTCAGGAGATTGCTCTTAGCAAAATGATCATATTTTTCCAAGGCTACTGCTACCATCAATTCTATTCCAACCACGAGTAAATTTCTTCCTTGATCATCAGAAATAAGAGCAGTAATAACTCTGTTCACCCCAAATGCTTATATTATTTGCAGGTATAAAATTGTCATTTGAAGAAATAAATACCGTTTGTGAATGATACACAGAAAATTATATACTTAATTAATCTTTCCAATATAAACTCTTTATTACCTATAATTTATTTTCTCTACCAAAGATACAGCTTTTGATAAGATGTTTAGATGAAAATTCATTTGTGTCTCCAAGACCTTGAATATCTCACTTGGATTTTGGCAGTACTTAATGATATATTCTAGTTTTTTCTCTATTTTATATGTCACAAAAAGTAATAGCAGGGATATATTGCTCTTGGTATATTTGATAAATCTTAACAGGCTCTCACTCATTTTTTAAAGTCAAGAAAACTTTATTTTCTTAAGTTGAACTACCCACACTAACTACTTTATACTTTTAAAAATATGTGTTAATCTTAAGGATACTTACAAGTCATAAGTTCTAGAAATTTTATATCAATATATTATGCCACTTGCCTCGACTGGAAGATCAGAACTAACAAAATTATTCTGATTTCCATTTTTTTCTGATGGAAAAATTGGAAAACTGACTTACTGAAATAGCATCAAAAACTTATTGAAATCCATCAAAAATGCATTTGCTTTGAGGTCTTGTCTACCGCAACTCATTTCTATTGTGTATAGTAGATGTTAATAAACAAGTTGGATAAATGTCATTTGTGTACTTTATAAATCTTAACAGTTAACAGTATAACATTTGTCATCTCAGACCATTTGCATCATGCAGTTTACACACCAAAAAATATAGAGTTCACAAAAACATTAACGTGAATCTGATGCTTGAGGTTAAAAATATATATGCAGCAAAAATATGCTAATCAATACATACCATTATCAAAATATCTGACAGTTGAATTTCTAGATACACTGGGATCGAAATTTGCCATTAAAGGTGCTATGTACTGTGTGGCTGTTAGCATTCGATGTACAACTTCTCCAGTGTATATGAAACCTAAAAACAGAAAAATAGGAAACATATTCAGAAAAAGAAGCCCATATAAAATTATGATTAAAATACTTCCAACTCCATTACAGTCTTATTTTTGAAATAAAATGTCATGGTAGCTGGAAAAAAAGGAACATATTTAATATCTTAGTGTCTAATTAACAATACTTCATCTGTATTAAGTAACAAATTCTCATACCATTTGGTAGAACCTTGCAGACTGGCAAATCCAAAATCTATAACATGTACAATTTTAATTGTGGGAAAAGTGACTATTATCTGGACGAGATTAATAGGCTAAAAAATGCTAATACAGTATCATAAGTAATTAAAATATTCAATTTGCCATTATTAATCCCTTGTTATTTTAACAATAGGTTACCACGCAAATCTTTTGAATGAGTGAATTCAGTTTCATGATATTTGTTTAACCTACCATCTCGGCATAGGACATTTTAGAAATGACACCTGCTAAAATGCAGAAAATGTTTTGATGCTTTCTTTTCTTCTTTGAAAGTTGAAAGGGTGCTAAACACCCACAGTGAAGTTTTCACATTTCTTGGATTGCTCAAGTCTCTATATTATCAGCACACTGTCAAGAAGATAAAGTCTATATGTTTGCAGATAAGATGCTAAAACATTCACCATGCACAAATGCCTCTCTATTTAGAGATTTAATCAATGCCAGTCTATTCTAGCAGTTGGATAATGAGAGGGAATTTACTATGGAGGACTTCGGCTTTGAATTAACTTTCAATAGCTCCTATGTTACAAGTCTAACCCACTTTCAATTTTTCACACTAGGTTTATTTACTTTGTGGATTATCCATGACAAATTGTTAATCCTGTGCTGGCTTCTTGCCTACAAAATCTTTAGCTGCCTGAAAGGAGAGTCAGCTCAGGGATTGCTAACTAATTTTAATATTAATCTAAGAAATACACAATTAAGATACATATGCAAATGCACACACACAAATAAAATGCAAAGCAAATTATTTGTGACAATGCAATGTAATGTTTGGCCAGGCATGAATTAATTAGATACCCAAGACTAATATAAATCATTTTTTTATGTTCACCAGAATCAATAAAGAAGCAATGCAATATTTGAAGCTGAAAAAATGTTAAACTTTGATAACTCATTTTATGGTCTGAATAAATATTTCATTGGCATATTGCAGTCTTCATTGTTTCAAATTCTGAATTGTGATGTTCCAAATTCTGCAAGTTATTGCAGAATTACACCTATAGTTATTTACTTAGAAATTAATTTCTTTTTGGCAACATCTTCTTTCCTTTGACTATCTTTTAACTTTTCATCAAAAGCATAACTGAACTATAGCTATTCATCTTAAAAAATATTTTAACTGGAAAAATCTTCAATGTGTATTTTATAAGCATGACTTCTTGCTTATTTGCCACTCTTTTAAAATAAATATCTGATGTCTTAAGCAGAATTTTGTACATTTGTAATTTCACATAGCTCAAGTGTATTAAAAAATGTTATGGTGATATGGTCATTACTTTTATTATATTTCTCTCTGGGTTTTCAGAGTCATATTCCTAATATTCAAAGTATAATATCACATCCTTAACTTCATAAACATGAAGAGTAACTGTTTTTCAGGGTCTCTGTCTTTTCTCCTATCCTCACCAGCATGCATTTATTATTTCATCGTTAAAATGAATACAAAAATTCTATAGAGACAATCTTTTAAGGGAAATGTCTGAATTAGACTCTGAAAGTGTTATTCCAGAGAAAATGGCTCCAGGTAGGTTATTTCTCTTCTTTATATTCTCCGTGTACAAACAGAAGAAACTGCTTAACTTGGAGAATGAAAGGCAGTTATTCAAGGAGGGAAGATAATTTTAAATAAATACAAAATCCATTCTCCAAGACAACTTTGTAAGAAAAACAGCAGCAATCCCTAAAAATATACTGTTGCAAAATGTAAGAGCATTGATTATTTCAGACACTTCATACTTACTGTTAGTTTTTAATAAATTATATATATATATACACTTTCCCCTCAACGTTTCTACATAGATTTGTCAGGAAAACTGCTCTCCACTCTCAATAACCCAGTTTTCAGATCACAGAAACCATTAACTGTTATTTCTTTTGATTGGGAAAATGTTTCCCAAATCTACAATTTCTCAAATGTCAGAAGGGAAATTTCAAATTATTTCCAAAGAAAGTAGAAATATAGAATAATTTGTTAACATGTAAAAGCCATATATATAGCTTGATTCTTTTATACTAGAATATTAAAATAAATTATATTACTATGAGTATTAAGGTTGCCACAAATACAAAGAACAAGAAACTGCTACTACAATTACTAGCATGTCTGGCACTACTATTACCACTACCACTATTTATGCTACCACCATGAAAGATTAATATGAAAAAAAAATCAAAGAAAGAAAGAAAAAAAACACTATTCTGCAAAATAGGTTTCATTTTACTAATTCAAGGAATACTTGTTTGTTTTTCTTGGCCATACTGAAAGTTAATTATATCAATATCTCAGGTTAGTTTCTAATGACCAAGAAATAAAATTCTTGACTTCTTGGTGAATCCTATCTCATGATAGACTTTACCTTGTTCTCATTAAGTTTCTATATTTTAAAAATATCACTTCAGTAGTGGTTAATAATTGAGTGGAAAGAAACTTTACAAGCTTTCAGGGGAATGTAACTAGGTGTTAAATAAGAAAGAGCTAAGCAAATTAATGCAACAAAACTCCAAAACTTTAAAGGCACTCATAGCCACCAACACACCATTAGACATTTACTTCTTTCCTTTGGCTGTTCTGGGCATGCCCAGTTAAATATAAATATAAATATATGTATATATATAATATGTATGTTTTTCTGATCCTTCATGTTTTGGTGTAATTTAAGGAATTTTTTTTATTACTATTATACTTTAGGTTCTGGGATACTTGTGAAGAACATGCAGGTTTGTTACATAGGTATCCATGTGTCATGTGGTGTGCTGCACACATCAACCTGTCATCTACATTAGGTATTTCTCCTAATGCTATTCCTCCCCTAGACCCTCACACCCCAAAAGGCCCCAGTGTGTGATGTTACCCTCCCTGTGGCTATGTGTTCTCATTGTTGAACTCCTACTTATGAGTGACAACATGCAGTGTTTGGTTTTCTGTTCTTGTGTTAGTTTGCTGATAATGATGGTTTCGAGTTTCATCCACATCCCTGTAAAGGACATGAACTCCTATTTTTTTATGGGCTACATAGTATTACATGGTATGTATGTGCCACATTTTCTTTATCCAGTCTGTCACTGATGGGCATTTGGGTTGGTTCCAAGTCTTCGCTATTGTGAATAGTACTGCAATAAACATACATGCATATGTATCTTTATAGTAGAATGATTTATAATCCTTTGGATATATGTTTTTACTATTTTATTTACATGTCTTTGTAGCCATTTGAAAAGCTAATCATACAATGTCTCCTTTGCTTACTATGTGATTCTACTATAAATAGCACTCATTTGCTCATCTGCCTTTGCAGAAAAGTCATTTATGCAGATAATTTGGGACTGAGAAAGATATCTTCATATAAAAAAATCAAGTTAAAGAAGCAAACATATTTTGTTCTTTGAATCTCAAATAATAGTGAACACATGGCCACTCCCTTTTGCCTTAACAACTATTAAAACCAGAGTCAAATTCTGAGTTCATTTGTAATCAACAGCTTTGTTTTTGTACCTTGAAGAATTTCCTTGGGCTGCTTTCTGTAGGTGGTCTCTAGTCATGTGAATAATCTGCTTTTCTATCTGGAAGCCTCATCAAGTCATTTTGGGGATTCTATCACTGTAGGTCTTGTCATGAATAAATTCCAATCAATCATTACAGATTTATTAACCTTAACTATGTACATACTAATGAGAAATATTCTGATAATGGTGAAATTAACCAGTATCTATATAGGCCTCTGCTAATTATATTATTTTCATGTATTTTCTTTTAATTCTTTCTCTTTCCTTTCCTTCTTTCCTACCTTCCTTCCCTCCCTTCCTTCCTTCCTTCTTTCCTTCTTTCTTTTCTAGAGTCTTGCTCTGTCACCCAGACTGGAGTGCAGTGGCATGATCTTGGCTCACTGCAAACTCCACCTCCCAGGCTCAAGTGATCCTCCTATCTCAGCCTCCCAAGTGGCTGGGATTACAGGCATGCACTACCACGCCCAGCTAATTTTAGTATTTTTAGCAGAGACATGGTTTCACCATGTTGGCCAGGCTGGCCTTGAACTCCTGGTCTCAAGCAATCCACCGGCCTTGGCCTTCCAAAGTGCTGGGATTACAGGTGTGAGCTGCTGCACCAACCTTCATGTATTTTTTAAATTGTATTCTTGCACTAACTTTAAAAAGAATAGTGGTGCAATTAATATTATTTCCATTTATTAAATCAAGTATTTAATAAGACTTTGTAATTTGCCCAAAGCCACATGGCTACAATAGGTCCTGTGATTCCAAACGTTACGGGCTCTCTACAATAAATTTTTGCAGTCGTTCTGTGTCCAGCCTTACATCAGGTACACTAGAAGAAAGAAAGTTAGACAGCATTCCTTTTATTTCTCTTGACGTCATTTCTAAGGCAACCACTCTGCAGGCATGCTGACAATCCCCATAAACAAGTTAAAATTGCCACCAGATGACAGTTCCCACAACTATACAGTAAGTCCTCACTTAACATCTATAGGTTCTTGGAAGCTGTGACTTTAAGGAAAAATATGTAAGGCAACCAATTTGAGCACTGGCTAATTGATATTAGTAAAAGTTAAGTTCTTATGGCATATTTCTGGATACAAAACCTCACCAAACTTCTAAATAAAGACCAAAAACACTTCTAATAGTAAATATTTAAATGAACTTGAGCTCTGCGTACATTTAAGAAAGGTTAATAGAAACAGGTAAGACAGTTATTTACCCAGTTATTTTATTTCTGGGTCACAGGTGGCCAGAGCCTTTCCTGGCAGTTAAAGGAGTGAGGCAAATACCAACTCTGGGCCAGATGCCATTCCATCATTGGGCATACACCCACACTCAATCACACTGAGACCCTGGAGACCATGTTGACATGCCAGTAAATCTGATGTGCACATTTTTGGAATGTGAAAGGAAACTGAAGGACCCACAGAAAGTTCACGCAGACATGGGGAGAACATGCAGACTCCACACAGACAGTGGACCTGGCCAGGAATCAGTTTTTTATTTGTTTTCTTCTCATCAACTTTGGGAATGAAGTTGAACAGAACAACTTTATTCAAGGACCTGCTATATACTCTCCCTCACTGAATTTTATACTTAAACAAGGAGGTTGAGGAAGAAAAGACTTATTCTGTCTGTGTGAAAATTCCAGCATCTGTGCCTTAGAGCAGTGTGGTGGCCACCTCAAATCATGCTACTTTTATTGTAATACTAAAGCCTCTGTTATTTTAATTGGAAGATTTTATAAATAGATTTATATTATATTCCTCTATTGTAGTTCACCAAATGTAAGACAACCAATTGATATGGGAATCACACATGGTGAGATAATTCACTTCCTGGTAGAATAAAATTATTTTCTAGTGATGTGACTGATGTTACTTAGCCTCTGTGTACCTCAGTCACCTAATCTGTTAAATGGGAGTGTAATGGAATCAATATCATTGGGTTGTTGTGAAGACTGAAAGAGTTAATACTATAGATGAATGCTTCAAAATTGCAGAAAATCAACGAATCACTTATATTTGCTCTAATTTTTACCCCTTGAAGCCCTTTCTATAAAATATATATGCATTAATCTTAGACTTATGCTAGGATATTTATATAACTTTAAAACTGTGCTTCAGACCTAAATGTATGTCATGTGTTTTACCTGCCTTATTCTTGTTTGAGTTAAGGTACACCATTGATCCTTAAAAGATGATAGGTAAGAAAAAGCTGAGTGTCCAAAGTTCTTGGTTTGATATATTTCTCCTTATATTCTGATGGAACAAGCACTTTGTAAAGATATTAACCTCCTATTGGTGACAAATGGTTGTTTTGTTTAATTGCAAGTGTCACAGTAATAAAGGAAGCACAAAGAAGCTATAATTGCTTGTGAAACACTCTGTAAAACTTTAATGTGTAAGGTGCAGCATAAAATATTCTATTTCATCATCTTTTAGTTAATATTTTGGACCCAAGAGTATAGGCTGGAGTTGATGGGTATGCCTGTAGGGCATCGAACATTTGTAGTTAAATGCTGCCTTTAGAGTACAAATGATAATGGTATATGTTATCTTTGTTATGACATGTGTACTGTTATCGCTACACATTAATCAAATAGATCTGAAATTTATGAGCTTTTATCCATAAGGATTTGAAGACCTACTTCCTTATCATAATCTTTCACTAACCTTATACATGCTCCACTTCTATTCATGAAGAACTGAATTATTTTACTGAGGGTTTGCGATTATTATTTGTCAATAGCTCAGTGTTGATGGTAGACAAGTTGCTTGAACAACTTGATGAGGTCTCAGAACAATTCAACTTATGTTTTGAACAAATTGTATTTTGTAAGTCATGATACATTTTCATATGCTATAAACTACCTTCTTTAATATAAATACTTGTCATATTTTTAAATATGACCATGTGTGGCAGCAATTGATAATTTGAAAATTAAAAGTTGTGGTGAGTTATCTGGTAATGTAACTGTCTGCCAGCTGCCACAGTGCAATGACAGGTTTTATGTAATAGGCTTCCTCTGAATAAAATTGGTGCTACTAGACCACATAGTTCACTATGAGGATATCGGCTTGTATATGCAAACTAGATGGTTAATAAAAAAAAAAATGAAGGAAAGAAATAGAAGCAATCTAAAATTCATGGGAGTTTACTAATCACTGGTTCCTAAGAAGAAATCCATAATATTGTCAGTCATCAAATACATTCCCTTTACAATTCCAACCAGCTATCAAGTTAAAATATATTAAGGGTTTTTTATATTAAATTATGTCCATCAGTTCTTGGGAAGCAACCTATAATATTGTCAATCACTAAATAGTTCCCATATTTATACTTGTAAACAGCTGTGAAGGTGAAATATATCAAATATATTTTGCATACAAAATAAAAATATATTTAGATGTGTTGACATATGTCATATATCATAGATTCCTTAATTTTATTGGCATAAGGCACCACTGGGGACTACAAACCACAACAAAACCATTCCTTGGGGGAAAAAGCAACAAGTGACAACTCTGTTATCAGCTGCAAATTATGTTCATAAAATTGCCAATATAAAAATTTGTGTTGACTGTATAAAGAGCCTCTCCCTAACTCCAGAAAAACGGGAGCTGAAAGAGAGCAAGATAAGACAAAAGTGTACATGAAGAGAGGAAGACAAAAAGAGACAAACAAAAGTCAAAAAGCAAAAAAAACCCACACCTTCCCCTGAATTTTCATTTTGAATTAACAACAAAATGGTTGATTTGAGTTCTTGTCTCCTCTTTCTTGTTCCACAAAGAAATTCATGTAACATGCTCTTAGTTAATCATGTTGATTCCTCCTAGTGGTCACTGTCAACAGCTCCCCTCCCTACCTCCTCAAATGCTCTAATTATCTAGGATTTCTAGATATGGGTTCATTCATACTGCAGACTATGCAGGCCAACCCTTGGAGTTTTATAGTAGACAAAATACCTGACTTTTCATAGAGACACTGAACTACCCATCAAGTTTATTTCCTCTATTAGGATAAAACCAAACACTATTTCAAAAGCCTTAATCCTGCAGGTAGAGTAATGACAGCAATATGGCAGAACAGGGGTTTCCAGCACTTGTCCACTCTCAGAAAAATCAATTTAAGCAACCATCCATGGACAAAAATACCTTCACAAGAGCTAAGAAATCCCAGTGACCTAAGAGCCTCCCCAAAATAAGAAAAGACACATTGAGGAAGATAGGTAAGGCAATTTCACATTACCCACATCACGTTTCCTCCAAGCCTATGCAATTCAGTGCAGAGAAAGATACTCTCCAGGTGAGTAAAGTGAGCAGCACCAAGTTTTGCTGTAGACCCCAACACTGGCCTATTCCAGTGAAACCTGTCAGGCTGGCCAATAGAGACCTAAGCTCCAGGCTGGCCCATGTGACTCCAGACTCCAGGCGCACCCCAACAGCAGGCCAACACTTGCAATCCTAGGCTCCAGGCTGGATGATGTGGCACCCAGTACCAAGTAGTTTGGCCTTCACAGACCCAAGCTTCAAGTAAGTCCCTGCGAACCCTTCTGCCAGGTTGATTCCCATAGACCCAAGATCTAGGCCCAAACCTATTGACCTGGGATCCATGCCTGCCATTCAGACCCAGGTACTAGGATTGCCCAGTTAATCCAGGCTCCAGGCCTGCATCTGCAGACCCAGGCATCAGGTCAGCTCCTGTGGACCCAAGCATTAGGCCCACCCAAACACTGGTCCAACCAGCCTGCCCAAAATCTCCAGCCTGCACACAGACTTTGTCAGCCACCAGCACTGAATTTCTGGATGGGCTAAGTGTGAAGGGCATTCTTTTTCAACATCAGTTTGTAAAGATTTAAAGAAGTGCCTATTTCATCAAATGCAGACTACATTACCAATGCAAGGTAACATGGCTCACAAGTAATCAAAACATGACAGCACCAAGATAACCAAATAAAACACCCATGACAGACCTCAAAGAACTGGAGATCAAGAACTGAAAATAATCCTCTTGAATCTCAAGAAATTTAACAAAGTGATAGCAACCATGTAAAACAGAACCAAACAGAAATTCTGTAACTGAAGAACACACTAACTGAACTGAAAAATTCTATACAGAGTTTCGACAGCAGACTTTTTAAAGCAGGAGAAAGAATCAGCAAGCTTGAAGACAGAGCATTTAAAATTATCCGGTAAGAGAAGTAACAACAAAATAATTTTAAAAGGAGTAAAGAAAGCCTACAAGAATTATGAGACATCATTAAGTGAACCACTATATTCATTATAGGAGTTTGAGAAGAAGCAGAGAAAGAAAAAAAGGCAAAAGTATAAACAATGAAAGAAAACTTTCCAAATCTGAAGAGAGAAATGAACATCCAGATCCATAAAGCTCAAAGAATCCCAACTAATTTAGACATAAAGAGAATCACAAAAACAAGTTATTAACAAATTTTCTGATGTCAAAGATACAAAATGCTGAGAGCAACAAGAGAAAATGTATTCATGACATAAAAGGGAATGTCTGTAAGGCTATCAGGGTGTTTCTCAGCACAAATCTTACAGGGTAAAAGAATAGAATGGTAAATTGAAAGTGTTGAAAGTAAACCAGCACTGACCAACAATACTAGACCAAGCCAAGTTGACTTTTACAATGAAGAAGAGAGACAGAATATCCCAGACAAACAAAAGACGAGGGAGTTTATCACCATTAGAACTACCTCACAAGAAATGGTAAAGAGAATTTTTAAGGTGAAATGGAATGATAGCAACTAACAATATGAAAATATATGAAAGAATAAAACTCACTGTGAAGGTCAGAATAGCAATCACATTCAGCTATTCTTGTGTACAATGGTGGTCCACAATTCACTCTTAACTCTCATATAAATGTTAAAAGACAAAGGTACTGGAAATATAGCTATAATAATTTATTAATGGATACATAATGAAAAAGATAAAAATTATGACATCAACTACAAAAAAATAGGAGAGGGGAAGTTAAATTGCAGTTTCTGTATGTGAAAGAAGTCATGCTGTTATAAGTTTAAAACATATGCTATGACTTTAAGACATCTGATGTAAGCTTAGTGGTAATCACAAAGGAAAAGCGGATGGTAGACATAACAATAAAGAAATTAAAGCAAATCATGACAAAAAATTATCAAATCAAAAGGAAGACAAGAGAAAAATAAAAGAAAAACAGAGCTATAAAATAGAAAACTATTAACAAAATGGCAATAGTAAGTCTTTACCTATAAATAATTACTTTCAATGTATGAATTACATTCTTCAATCAAAAGACATATGGTGGTTGAATGAATATATATTTTTTTAAAGATCCAACTATGTGTTCTCTACAAAAGACTTACCTTAGCTTTAAGAACACTCATATGCTGAAAGTGAAAGGATTGAAAAAGATAGCCTCTGAAAATTGAACCAAAATAGAGCAGGGGTAGCCAAAACTATATCAGACAAAATAGAAGTTAAATCAAGAACTGTCATAAGAGACAATGATAAAGACATCAATTCATCAAAAGGATGTAAAATTGTAAATAGTTATGCCCCCAACATTAAGAATATAAATATATAAAGCAAATATTAACAGAGCTAAAAGAAGAAATAGTTCACCAATACAGTAATAGTAGAGGACTTCAATATTGCCACTTTCAATAATGGATAGATCATCCAGATAAAAACATCAATAAGTATACAGAAGACATGAACAAGACTGTAGACCAAATGAATTTAACAGAGATACACAGGAAGTTTCATCCAACAGCAGCAGAATATACATTCTTTCCAAATGCACATGGAATATTTGTTAGGATAGATCATGTGTTAAGTCAAATAAAAGTCTTCACAGATTTAAGGAAGATTTAAGTTATATTAAGTATCTTTTCATACCACAATGAGATGAAATTAGAAATTAATAGGAGGAAATTTGGAAACATTCACAAATATGTGAAAATTAAATAACACAGTTCTGAACAACCAATGAGTCAAAGAAGAAATTAATAGTGAACTTAAAAGATATCTTGAGACAAACAAAAATGCAAACATAACTTTCCAAATTTTATAGGAGGCATCAAAAGCAGTTCTAAGAGGTAAGTTTATAGCAATAAATACATGAAGAAAAAAGAAAAATTTCATAAAAGCAACCTAAGATGACATCTCAAGGAACTAGAAAAAAAAACAAACTAAGCTTGAGAAAGAAAATAATAAAGAGTTAGCAGAAGAAAGGAAATAAAAAAGATCAGAATACATATGAATGATATAGAGACTAGAGACTAAAAAAGGCAATACAAAAGATTAATGAAATTAGGAGTTGGGGGTTTTTTAAAAAAGAAACAAAACAGTAACTTTTAGTTAAACTAAAAAAAAAAAAAAAAGAAAACAATAAAATTATAAGCGGCTGGCACAGTGGCTCACGTGTGTAATGCCAGCACTTTGGAAGGCCAAGGCGGGAGGATCACCTGAGGTCAGGAGTTCAAGACCAGCCTGACTAATATTATGAAACAATCCATCTCTTCTATAGTAGTTTTCTTTTATTGTAGTTTCTTCTGAAGAAAATTATATGCCAAAAAATTGGATAACCTAGAAGCAGTGTATGAATTTCTGGAAATATACATATTACCATGTCTGAACAGAACAGTATAGAAACTCTAAATAGAAGAGAAAATCGGGATAAAAGAAACCAGAACAAAAAACAGAATAGAAAATATGAAAAAACAAATAACAAGTAAAGAGACTTAATCAGTAATCAAAAACCTCCAAACAAAGAAAAGCTCAGGACTGATGGCTTTGCTGGGGTAAAGTCTACCAAATATTTAAAGAAGATTTAACACTGATACTACTCAAACTCTTCCAAAAAAATTGAAGAGAAAGAAACACTTGCAAATTCTTTTCTTGAGGCCAGCATTACCTGGATACCAGTCAGACAAAAACATTACAATACAAGAAAACTAGAGGTCAATATCCCTGATAAATGTAGATGCAGAAATCCTCAACAAAATAATAGAAAATCTGATTCAACAGCACTTCAAAAAAAAATAATTCCCCATGATCACATAGGATTTATCCTTGTTTTAACATATATAAATCAATATATATTGATCTGTTAATTGATATACCACATTAACAGAATGAAAATTAAAAATTATATGATCATCTCAATATATGCAAAAAAGAATTTAACAAAATTTAACATGCTTTCATGATAAAAACTCTCAATAAATTAGGTGTAGATAGAATGTAACATAAGAAAATAAAGAATATGTATGACAAGTCCACAGATAGTATCATTCTGAACAATAAAAAGCTAAAAGTTTCTCTGCATTAGAAGATAAGGATGCTCACTCTTGCCACTTCTATTCAATATAATATTAGAAGTTCTAGCCAGAGCAATTAATCCAGAAAATAGAAATAAAAGACAATCAAACCAGAAAGGAAGAAATAAAATTGTATTTGCAGATGACATAATGTTTCATATACAAAATCCTTAAAACTCCTGCAAAAAAACTGTTAGCACTAATAAACAAATTCAGTGAAAGTACCAGATACATGATAAACATGCAAAAATTAGTTGTGTTTGTATACACTAACAACAAACTATCCAAAATAGAAATTAACACTCTCATATACAATATTAAAATATTTATAAATAATTTTAATAGAGATAAAAGATCTATAAACTGAAGTATTGGTTAAAGAAATTAAAGAAATCACAAATAAAAGGAATTATATCCTGTGATCATAGATTAGAAGAATTAAAAATTAAAAATATTAAACTGTCCATATGACCCAAACAATTTACATATTAAATGCAATTCTTATCAAAATCCCAAATGTATTTTCACAGAAATAGAAAAAAACAATCATGAAATTCATATGGAACCACAAAAAGCCTGTAACTGCCAAAGCAATTTCGAGCAAGAAAAACGAAGCTAGAGGCATCACACTACCTGACTTCAAAATCTACAACAAAGCTACAGTAATCAAAACAGAATGGTTCTGGAATGAAAAGTTTCACAGACCAATGGAACAGAACAGACAGCCCAGCATTAAACCTAAGCATTTATGGTCATTGATTTTCAACAAATGTGGCAAGAACATATGGGTGAAAAGCTAGTCTCTTTAATAAATATTATTAGAAAACTAAATATCCATATGCAGAAAAATAAAATTTGAGCATCATTTCACACCATATGCAAAAATCAACTCAAAGTAGATTAAGGACTTAAATGTAAGACCAGAACTATAATAGAAGAAAACCTAGGAAAAATGTTTCCTGACATTGATCTGGGCCATGATTTTTATTTTGTTTTTGGAGATGACCCCTAAAACAAAACACAGATAGACAAATTAGATTTCATGCAACTGAAAAGCTATTAAAGGAAACAATCAATAGAGTCAAGAGAAAACCTACAGAATGGGAGAAGACATTTGCAAATTACATATCTGCTAAGGAGTCATTATAGAAAATATATAAAGAACTCAGTTTAATAGCAAGAAAACAAATAACCAAATTAAACAATGGACAAATGACCTGAACAGATGTTTCTCACAAGAAAACACACAAATAGCCAATAGGTACATAAAAAGTTCAGTGTTACTAATCATTAAAGAAATGCAAAAACAAACAAACAAACAAAACAAAAAACACCAGAATAAAATGTCATACATTTTGGGATGATTACTACTAAAAACATGAAAGATAACAAGTATTGACATGGAGGTGGAGAAAGGAGAGCTCTTATACATTGTTGGTGGAAATGTAAATTAGTACAGTCATCATAGAAATAACACAGAAGTTTTCCACAAAATTAAAAGTGTTACTACTATATGATCCAGCAATTCCGCTTCTCAGTATATATCCAAGGAAGTGAAATCAATAATGTGGAAGGGATATCTGAACTTCTATGTTCATTGCAGCATTGTTCACAATGGCCAAGATATAGGATCAACTTAAGTGTGCATCAGTCGATGAATGAAGAAAATGTGGTACATGTACAATATGGAATACCAGTCATCCTTAAAAGAGAAGGAAGTCTTTTGTGTCAACATGGATGAATTTGGAAGAAATTGTTATGCGCAATAAGTCAGTCCCAGAAGGGCAGATACTATATGTAGATTTTAAAAAGTTAAACTCATAGAATCAGAGAGTAGAATGGTGGTTGCCAGAAGCTGCGGGTTAAGGTAAATAGGGAGACACTGGCTAAAGGGTATAAGGTTTCAGTTTTGCAGGATAATGAAGTTCTGGAGAGCTAATGTATAGCATAGACGACTATTGTTAATAATGTTGTATTGCATACTTGAAATTTGCTAAAAGAAAAACGATGAGTTTGTGTCCTTTGTAGGGACATGGATGAACCTGGAAACCATCATTCTCAGCAAACTGACACAAGAACACAAAATCAAACACCGCATGTTCTCACTCATAGGCGGGTGTTGAACAATGAGAACACATGGA